>DWLO01001584.1:0-14528 GCA_018245335.1 Dalla quadristriga | reverse complement strand
GCTGGTTTTTTTATTACAAAAAATATATTCCAGTTATTTGTTGTTGTCCAGTTGTTTGTTTTTATTTGAATGTAAAACATATAGGTACATTAATAATTACGTTTACTAGGTAATTACGTTTTTAACACCAAAATAAACTAGTTACCTAGACGTATTTTATCAAGGAATTTTTAAGAATATCGCATATAATTTCAGCATTCAAACTTTGAAAGTTGGTGTTCCTTCAAATTCCCTTGTTTATTACAAAGGAATCGTGCATTTTTCTACGATAAAAAGCAGCCTACGTCATTCTTAATCTTTGATTTTTGCAAGATGACGAGCGTACCTTTTCTGGAGCCAAAAATGACTTCGTATTGTGCGTGGTATGTGGAGCAGCATTGTCATGGTGTCACGTCACGTGTCACGTGTTCAATTCGCCGTCTGACAGTAGCCACATTTTCGTTAGTGATTGCAGTTGAGGACCGGTCAGTGCACGAATCTCATCATGAAGTGAAAAACGGCAGCGGTCAAATACAGTTACTAACAACGCCCCACGGTGTTAAGATGAGGTGCTTTCCTACCAAAAGCATTTTAAAGACGTTCAGTGCATTCTTGCGGAAAAGGAGCACTCAATCATCGCCTTAAAATCATTTTCGCGTTAATTCCATTTTCGTTACGGACAAAGAACTTCAATTCTAAGATAAACAGTTGATAAGTGTTTCCCCGCCAAAAACATTTCAGTCAATAAATGAAGTTTTAATTTTTTTTTTATATATAAGTTTCATATTTTAATCGAGCTGCTCAATTTTTAACTATTTACATTTACAAATATCAATGTATATTTCGTAACGTAGCCGCACGTCTATTCTGCTCGAGTAATATTCTTGTATGAACTGAACGCAATATGTAGAGAAGTTTAATATTGCTGTACAAAGTATAATATTCAAGCGGTTTCCTTTACGTACTAGAATTCCTTTATGATACCGCTGATTCCGTCTGGAATTCTTAAATAGCATAAAAATTTTCTCAGCTTCATTTACCTTCAAATGTACTGCAGCTGGCTTTATGCGAGTATTTTGCAAAGGTTCGGAGTTCGTGGTTGTTAAAGTAAAGTCAAATATAAAGTTTGAAGCATGACAGCATAATAAGCTCAGTCCTAATCTGGGAAATACAGGCATGAAATACACTTTTACGGATTATGATTTCGGGTTTATTAAGTCGAGAAACAAAATACTGGCAGTGGAGCGCGGTTCGGGGCGTTCAGCAAATTGGTTAATAAATTAAAAGCGGCAGTCTCAGCGCCGTCGCCAACAGATGGCGCCTGAAATACGACAGGTATTTAGCATGTTGCAACACCGTCCGCGATCCGCGTTTTAATTTTATGCCTTACGGGCAATTTTTATATCAATTTTCCCGCGACGTACTTTGCATAATTCAAGCGGCGCTCTTGGCTGCTCAATTCACGCAGCCGATATTATAGCAAATTTAATACAGACGGGTATTTACACCAAAGGATAAACAGGTGCTGAATTTGCGTGATAACTTTGTTTGTTTTAAAAATATATATTGCAGTGATTACTTTTGCTTGATTAGAGTTAGCTGGAATGTAATTACTGAATATTAGATAGCAATGTATCTAGTATGTAGTACAAAGAATATGTAATTTAAATATAAAGTTTAGTTAGATACAAAATAAATAAGAAATGAATCACTCAAGCAATCGGCCAATGCACTGAAATGAAGTATTTAAGGGTTAAAAATAAATAACAATTTATTATTTTATAACTGTGTATCGATTTGGCCGTGTGGTGACGGCAGAAAGGAATACAATTGTCACCACCCCTACTCTTTGCGTGGGAGTCGTGCGTTGTGACTAAGGGAACATAACGGAGAACACAGCAGCGTCCTCTGTGCAGGAACTACCGTCTACTGCGATCACAGTTCACCAGATGTCCAATTGTCACTGCAGCTTCATATTACCTCACTGTACCCTGCGTCTGCGTCCGCGTTCAATTTATCTTGTTTTTCAGTATATTGCAAAGTTTGGAAATAATCCATTACAATTCTACTCAGCGTGACGGACTTTAGGAACTGTGTGGTATTAATATTCATAGACTACACACAGTTAGTGGCAATAGTTTTTATATAATATAGATTCCTTAATTTAGGAGATTCTGTTAAAGTGACCTTTTTATTATCGGTACTTACCGCTTGGTATATTATTAAAATATTTTCAAAAAGATCAGTGCTTTACTAAACTCAGGCTCAAATTAGCCAGTAGGCTATTTTGAGTCTCAGTGTAGTAACACGTGCAACAACTATTTTTATTATTATTTTATTCCATTAGTAATATACCAAAAAATATGTGATACAAAAGGCGAACTTGTACAAATACATTGCAAAGTCACCGCTCTTTACCCATGTAGTATAGGATATAATTTACCACGACATAATTTATGCAAAATTATTACGTTCGGCGAAACATGCACTTTAATCGAGCGTAATCGTAGCTTTGACCCATAATAAGCGATTTACAAACAAGACAGGTAAAATATAAGATTACGTGGCGACACGCGCTTGATTTATGGTTAAAAACGTAGCAGCGATAGCCTCAGGGAGTACGTGGGGAGCCACTACGGACCTAGAGTTCGTCGTTATATTGATACGTAGGTACAACACATCACGAATTTAATAACAATTAACTGCTGTTGTGTAATGCGTAGATGTTGTAATTTTATTCGCTTCATGTTGCACAAAGATAATGAGCACAATATGGTTAATTATAGAAAACCAGTTCACCGTACCACCTGTTAAAAATCAAAAGTACCATCAATTCTGCTTATAAAGGGCATAGTAGTTGTTTAAATATTTTTCGGAATAAATGTTATTCACACATTATTACAATACCTTTATTCTAAGCATAGGTCGATATATATGATTACTAATCAACAAATAAAGATTCTGTATTACTTAAGACCAAAGAACAACATCAACAACTTAACCTAAACGGTGAGAGCTTCAAGGCTTACTACTATACAAAAAACAAAGGTCAAACCACCACCTCCCAACGTACTACTTTCTACCTTCTTTTATCTTGTCGGCAGATGTAGTAAATACACAGTTTACTCACATCAATACAACTGAATATTTTTGTCGGTACTCGTATCTATGGAGTGAATGTACAAGTAAATGCATCGATGAACAATTTTAATTAATACAGAGAGGGCTTTCCTGCTTAATTTGGTGATGTTAATGTATGTATGATCTACCAATATTAAAAAATTTCAATAGATTACATTTCAATGAACGAAAACCAAGAGCCTGTGTTATTTATTTATATACTAAAATTGGCCGCGCCTGTGTAAAAGTAGATTACTTACATTAAGTATCAAACGCATAATGTAAAGTCAAGTCACCATTTAGAGATTAGATCCTGGATAGACGGACATAATCTTTGCCTATGTCAGTGGCAATGATGAAACCACAATTGCTTATTTTTGATAATTGATGTCATGTATTACTCATAGTTATGGTGGAGAACCATTTTTTAAATATATTACAATAAATACTTTTCTAGCACAATAGGAAACCTTTTGAACTATAATAATATGTAGTCCTAAAATTTCATTATTCACTTAAACGTACCACAGCACAAAAACATAGCCAATATAATTTAATCCGCGTACCTACAGTATCTTCTTAACACAGAATTTTACGCCCCTTGCTTAAGGGATTCCAAGAGGGATTTTCGAGCTCGACCAGCTTATTGCTCGGTCGTAACGTCGTGCCACAGATTTGCTACATTGTGTCCGTTCTATCTTTAGCTTTAGCGACATTTCTCGAGTATCGAAGTAACGTAACTGAGTTTTCCCGAATATACCTCGAGTTCATTCCATTACAACGATGTCATCACAAACGAGCAAGATATAAATCGAATCGTCTTACAAGTTTTAAAGTAACTTGATATTTTGTTTTCAAACGCCGTCTGCCTGACGTAAGTCCTATAAGTAGAATCTTTCAATAAAACAAACATGATATTAAATTTGCTGCTTTTGCTTTAAGATTTACGTACTTAAAAACTTACAGAGTAAGTTAAGTTTGAAAGACTTGAATAACATTATTAATACACATTTATCTTGAATTATAAATAAGGCGGATCATTTGAATGGGATAGCATGACTATTATTAATGTATGTATGTATGTAATGTAATTTGTTTGTGCACTATACGTTAAAATTGAACCGGTACGTATGAAATTCGGTGTGGAGATAGCTTGAATGATGGATGAGGACTTACTACTCTTTTGCTTAAAACTTTAAATGTTCTTAAAGAGGTTTAAAGTACGGAAAAATGAAATTTACGCTGGCGTTGCGGCGGCCAAAGTCTTTGAATATAATGAATCATAATTGAATTCGAAATAAAGTTGCATAAAAAAATTATATAATTATTTAACTATCTGGTAAGATATTTTCTTGTGTAGTTATTTATCCCTTAAACACGCCAGCTTAGACCCAGTAAGACCTACTAACACATAGAACGATATGTTGTGTTATCGGACATTTAAACGTGGCGTTATTTGTTGCATCCATGTTTTATGTCTACATTGCACGCACTGACCGCTCCATGCAATCATTGGCTATCAAAAGATTGTGCAATATATGCTCGGTAGTACAATTTGGTAATCTGTTGTAGGACGTTATTGCTGATTTATTAACTACTAACAAAATATACTATGTGAGTAATAATGCACGCAATGCCAATGATTGCAACTACGACAAGCATACGGGGTAGCTGATGGCTGATGGTACTTTAGTGATTTGGATTGTCACAAATGCAATTACTCCATGTGGTTTATGTACATTTTAAATAAATGTTACTAACACAACTTCAACCTTTGAATGTTTAATTCTTTTAACTGTTAGTTACTAGACTTCGCCTGCAGCTCTGCTCGAGTAAAATTAGATTTTCTATAAAGTTTTCATCTCATATTATGTCCAACTACAGGACGTCTTTTTAGTACCCTTTGTCCTTTACTGGTTCAAGCTATCTTCACACCTTTTTATAAGAATGTGTTTAAAGTTATTTGCGTACTTCAATGAGTAACATACATCAATAGTAACATTCACATTTATTATACTAACTCGATAAATATTATAATATAAAACTATTCTGTCGTGAACATTTTATGAAACATGAATTTTATGAATTTTTCAACGAACATCAACATTTAGGTAGCTTCGTTGTAGCCTCATTTTCAGACCTCTCGTGTAGTGAAGAACGCTAACTGGCGAGGTAGGCAACGTGTAACGTACCACTTTGAACTGAGCAAATACTAACTGTAATACGTCAGTATTCACCTAATACTTTGTGTAAACATTGGAACAAAATTAGAATAAGAAGTTGGAATATAGTTAAACACGAGACGAGACTAGTAGCAACCCATCAGTCGGTGATTTTCAATAAGATTCCTGAAATCTTATTTATGGTGGAATTATGGGTAACGCGTGTTTTTAGAGGCCACTTTAAATCTGTAAGATTCCGAGTTCTACTTGAATAGATTGTTTTTGTACGCAATAGAACCGGCTCCAAACTTTGCATAAAATAATGATACCCACATGTTTATACGTAAACATATATCGAGAAAGTAGTTCCATCAAATATTGAAAACCGCATCGGAATACGATCAGTGGTCGTCAAGATATTCACAAACAAACTTACATGGGTAAATACGGGTCGAACTAAGAACCTTCTCTTTGTGAAGTTGGTTAAAAAATATCACTGTTGAGTGTAGGTATGTTCAAATACAAGTACAATGTACAAATTAATGTTGATTGTAGGGATTTCTTATTTTCCCACCGCAGCGCTATTTCTTGATTATCCGCTTGGCAAAACCAGACCAAGGTTGAGCTTATTACTTGCTTATACTTATAAATTGTTTCACGGTGGGTACTTTGTTTCTTAAACGCCACGTTCACACATTATGTTACTTTTAGGGTTCGTGTATATGGGAGGATACAGAGGATTAATCTAGATTAGGCAAGTATTTTTTCATATAATTTTACTGATAATCTAAATGACAGTTGATTCAACAGTTTCTAAATAAAATTAAATTCGGTTAGTCAGCTAAGCCATTTATTTATAAGCGAAATGCTGGCATGTTCAGGATTTGAGATGACTACTATACTATTGCTCAAGCTAGTGCCTATTTAGGGATAGGTAACTGTTAATTGCCTCTGGATATGAATCTGACATTTTGGCATTATATTTTTAGGGTTTTCCTTTAAGTACATGAGTATTCAACATATAAATGTTGTATAGATGTTTCCAGAAATTCAAGTAACGATAATGGGTTAAAAACTCTGTACGTACGTAAATTCGACACCCTCTCTCATTCCATTCGCTTGTAAACACAAAGATAATATCTAAACTCCGTTTTCATTTTCATGTGTAAGGTGTAAGAAAATAAAATGTCCGGGTGTTTCGCAGCTGAGAGTGTTCTCGGATAATATCGGCGACTTCATCGTCAGCTTGTTTCCTCGTTCTCGTTTTGTCTCGTCTCTAACAATATACGAGACTCTAGCAGGTCATTGCCTTATTGCCAGGTTTTATTATGAAAATAGTTCACTTTGTAACTAGTAGTTCATAGTACTTATTCAAGTTCCAGTTTTGGAAAGTTTTCTTCTTTTTATACGAATTATGTGGCAAAGTCGCATACAGTGGATACTATAGTTTATGACATGAAGAATATCAGCCCGATCTCTGCTTAAAGTTCGTCACGAATGTGTTGCTACTCTTCAAAAATGTGATCGAGTAAAAGTTTCAAAAATTATTTATTTATTTGTTTTGGTACTTTTTATTTATAAGGATAACCAACAAGACACATTAAAACGATGTAAGTACAACGTTTAAAAACATAATTTTTCCGTAATTATAATTAATTAGAATCAAATTCAATTAAAATCAAGTAGGTAGTCAAAATAATAAAAACCCGCAACATAGGTAGAGAAGGTAAAAGGTAAGGTAGGCAAGTTACCTGTAACTGTGAAAGTAGCACGGAATATTTTTGGTACGAAATTTGGACATGTGAACGAAATTAATATGAATTTGCATCGCTGGGCAAATTTAATTAACAGAGTAAGTGCTTTATACTTTCAACCCTGAATGTAAATCACACTGTAATTTGTACATAGTGTGATAATTCATTTCAATAAATTATATTAAATGGCGATAAAACCTAAGTGAATTCACAGAACAGTCATGTAGTTAATACGTTATCATAATAAATAACCTTAAATAACTAATGAATTAAATTCTGAATTGAATAGGAATGTCGTTCTCACATTTCAATGCATGTGATGAATTACACTCACTCACTTTACGAATAATTCGACAAAAACGTAATAAATTAATTGGTAACAAAATTTTTGTTGATCAGTTTCCTTCACTGTAGCACAGTTAATACGGTAACAAACTGTTAAGTGTAGTCTCGGCTTCTTTGAAACCAGTCAAACTTTTTGCCGAAATTTGAGAATAATTTTCAGATTTCGGCATAATACTAGCAAATAATATAAGGACTTTAGTGCAAGCCCATACGGTTTTATTCACTTCCCTTCCCCTTCCTCACTTTTCTTAGGATTATAAGACATAAGTCATTTTCTGGTTATGAAAAAGTTGTAATCGCGATATTTTCTTTCCCTTTTAAAACAAATTCGTATTTGATTTGCTAAAACGCACATAATTTGGAAATCTCAAAGTCGAAGCCGCTGGCAACCACTCAACTATCCCATACTCCATTTCGACTCGGAATTGAAAAGCGTAATAATAGGAAATCAGACAAATGCCAGCTTTATACTCCTATAATAAAGGTTTCAAATTGACAGCCATAGCTAAAACTACAGCGATTGCAGAGAGAGATAATTCCATATATAAATAAATACGGCAAAGTAACTATTTATAGTGTCACTGCTCAGATTATTGTGTGTTGGAATTGGTAAAATTTCGTCTGTTACTATTAAATAAATAAATAATAAATAAATAAATGTTTACACACCCCCACACAAGGATTCCTTGTGTTGCGGGTGGAGGACAAATACTGGCTATATTGGCTAAGATATTGGTGGTAATATTTACCAATTGCATCAATTGTAATTTCTGATGGCGCCCCAGAACTATCCCTTTATCTGAATACATATTCGAAGGTTAGTACCACTTTTTGTAGATTTGTAGAAGCCATATAATCTGTAAAAATACTTTACTAAGCTTCCATTGTTTCGAATAAATTGAAGGAGCTAAAAAAAGATTTTCCACATTGTGATTGTTCTATTCACTTTAGAGCGTGATTAACATTCAGCTCGGCGCGGCGGTGGCGCTCTTTAATGGTTTCAATTGTGCAGAAAATTTTATTGCATTCAATGGATCTGCGGAGAAATTTTGCCTGAAGCGAGACTCTTTAGTATCGCACTTTTATCGAATCGCTTGGTGGGGCTGCTGCAGCGCAAACTTAGTTCTCTCCGCGTTTCCCCGTAAATAAAAGCTTGCTTGTAATGAACAACATAGGTTTCGGTTGGCTCCGATAGTCCTCTAGCTTTTGGGTTTGTTTGCACGTTGAAAGATAACATTGCACGGATTGTAAAGGGAAAAACTGCCGTATACAATCACACATGATCATATTTTGTAATTTTTTATTATTTATTAGGTACCTATAGTGACCGATTTTATTTCACCAAGCCCATTTGAAAAATTCGATGGCAGATTCGATACCTGTATAGGTACTTGTAATCAATCTTATCCATTCCTTTGCTTTCTAGAATATAATCCTAGTCACTATCGGTTTGTTCAATAATACAGGTTGTGTTTGTTATTGCAATATCATGGGTTTCATTTCCAATTAGGAAAATTGTTTTTTTAAATCAAATTATCCCTTTACATTATAAGACTGCAATGGATTTAGTAGTTATGTAGTTTATTGCCTGGATTATCCATTGTTGTGATGTCCAAGATTGTGTTGGTAAATTCACAGTTTAGCAGGCAACTATAATTCCCTAGGCGTTTGACCCTTCCTCTTATGACCTTTACATAACATACGTATACTATGTATCGTGATGTAGGACACTGACTAATATTTATCCCGACCAAATGCATAGTTCCTTAGGGAACAACCATTTAGTTTGTGTTTGGAAATCTACTATGACCATTTCAACCACCAGGGACACTAAGAACCCGAGAAAATACTCGTAGGCTACAAAATATAATACCATTATCTACAGCCGTAATACATAGTACATGCGCAATAATTACATGACGTATACGAAATATTGTCATTATGGCAAAAACTGGTCAGAATGACAATATTTATTTCTATATATGTATATTTTTTTATTTTTTCTTAGAAGTAAACATTATAAGCTTACCTAATTCATTTATTTACTTACGAATACTATCTGTACATATTTAAAAAACATCTATCCAATCTAACTCAAAAAAATATGATGCAAAAAACGTGAAATATTTTTGCACCAAATCTCCCATCTCATTATGTACCAAGTGAATTTAAATGAAAATAAAATAAGAATATTTACAGAGCGACAGCTGAAATGAATGTAAACACACTGGTCAACATGAAAATCCAATAAATACGGCAAAGGAAAATAATAGCATTAATAATTCACCAGTGCTTACAAATACAGATTTCGTTTGTAATTTGTACTCGAATTCGATACAACTTGTCCAATTAACTGATATACAGTTACAAATTTGCTTTTAATTAAAGCCAGCAAAACTGCGATAATCCGCGCCGCGTCGGAGCTTCCTCATCTGTCGAGCTTTGTAGCCAACAAAGCTCTTCACTGTCTTATTTCTAACCTTGTTTATATTTTAAATGCTTCGTACCTATTTTGAGGAACAGGTGCCAAATATGCTCGCCTAGAGTGGTACCGCCACAACCATTTCTACTGTATATCAACTTGTTGTTCAAACAATCTTAAAGGTGAGGTTGCTTGACAACACACTTATGACACAAGAGGCGACCATCTCGGTCCTTAGAAGTGAATACGCTTCTGTGATATCGAACAGGATACTCGACACGGGGTTGACTTAATACTTAACGTTCATATAAAACTATCAAATGATTACTTTTACAATATAATTAATACACTTTAGTTGGACACCAAACGAAAAATATACAGAATATAAAAAAAATATACAAAAAATATACAAATATCGGCCTTATCGACAATAAGCGATCTGTTCCAGGTAACCATTGCGCAGAGAAGCAGTAGTGATAGAGAAGGATAAGATAGGTGCACGATTTGTATATAAGAAAGAAGGTATGAGCAAGAAATACAAATACTAAAGCTGACACGGCGATGACATACATAATTATAACGATAAAAAAATCCAGGCATTTATAATTTAAGAAAAAATCGACATGTTGCAGTAATGTGCGAATTCAAGTAAGATCGGTGTTACTTTTATTCTGGCGCGGTAAACAGATGCAACATCGGTATTAAAATTCGCAAATCTTTTTTTATTTTTATATTTTTTATGTTGGCGTCGCACTTCTTGTGAACTTGCCAGTGTCATGTTTGAGATATGAATATTGAAACTAAATTAAATTAATTTATTCTCCAAAAAATGGCGGTCGCGCTGCCCCCGCCTGGCCTACATCTTACAATCTTCAATTATTGCAGCACAATTAGACCAGCGCACTGCCATCGCGCTTCTCTCCAACACAGCAAGTGTACCCACTCCTCCTCCCTCGGCAAGCAACCCGAAAGAAGAAGAACAAACCTATTCACAATATTAAAAAGAAAAACCACAACAATACACCAATCCAACCGGATTACAACAACTAAAAACTATCAAACGCAAGCCAAACAAAACACGCACGACCGCCCCCTTCTAAATGTTTCCGCGCTCTCTCGACGACATTTGATTTGCTGCGGCGTGTTGACTTGTCGTTGTCAAAAGCGTGCTGTCACATCACCTGTCAGTGCTTATGGCTGCCAGTCAGTTGCTGTTTGTGGTTGTTTTGTGTGTAATGTATTAATCTTGTACAGAGATGTAATGTTTAAATGCACAAAAACTACGTTTTAATGAAAGTATTAACTTACTTCAAATCATAATGACTACCCAAAATAAGTCAATGGCACTATCCGGGGATTTAAACAGCTTCATATACGGCGTGTCCAGACGAAATTTTCAAAATGCTCCCGAGTTAACCAAAATTGGTATCACCTTGTTGAAATCCTTCCCAGCGGCTAGGGACGCTGTTTTGGAGTATTTCGCAATGGTGTTTAATGATGCTGTGAACGCTTATATCAACCAGCTGGACTATGAGGTTTGTTACGATAGTGTCCTCAATATTGACAAGTTTAACATAGTCTGATTTTCGTGTACATGAATAGTGATAATCTTCTTTTATTTACTTTATCCGGTCTCGGTATGTGGGTAACAATAAAATGCCACTGGTAAATAATGTAAAGCAATCTGCATTAATCTGAATGCCTGACAGGTTTCCCTAATGTTCCAAAAGCCGTGAGGTCTGCCAATCCCACTGGGCCACTGTGGCGTAATCCTTCCAAGGATGTTATCATCCTTGTATCTTAGAACGAGAAGTAGTGTATACAAGAAATTCGAATGTAAAAATGATACAAGATCATATTGTTCATAGTTCTTAGAATGATGAAGTTTTAAATGAAATATTTATCATAGTATTACATTCTTTTGTCAACAGATAGATCCAAGTGCAACCGCGTCAATGGAGAGTGTAAGCATGATAGGGCCTGAACTGTGCAATCTCGGGGAAGCTTGGGCACCTTTTATAGCTCCGTGGTGCATTAAATTGATCATGGATATAGCTACTGACAAAGCTAATTTACCAAGTAAGAATTTTGAATTCATTTAATTTGTAAAACATTTTATCTTTACTATTTTACCTTGTAAGTACAGCTGCTGTTTTGTAATTTTTCACAGTTACCACTTGTAGATGGTTTATCATGCTGTTGTGGTCTTTATTGTGGAGTAGCAAATCTATTCCACAGGAATTCAGGAAGTGGCAGAGCCATGGACACTCTTGTTTACCCTAAAAGTGGGATTTTGTTTGAAACAACATACTCTTTTATATATCTCCAGTTTTATAATGATGTAGCTCATAAAAATCAATAAACTGACAATGTTATATTGATTCCAGATGCAGTACTGCAAAGCACAGAACCTGTAAGAGTATTACTAGACATGACTACACAAAACCTGACCTTACTGAATGCCGAGGAGAGGGCAAAGTGCATTGATATCATGCTAGGTAAATTATCGCTTGGTTATATACTTATTCCCAGTTTGCAGGTGTTGGCACATGGGCCCTGGCTTTTCGAAAATCCTGTGGGCGCTTATTGCGACACCTCCGCCAGGAATAAACTGGCGCTGGCTTTTTCGGTTTGCTGGTTTTTATCTTTCTGTCTATTTTGCGTAGTGATAGTTTGTGTGCCGAAAAGTTTTGTAGGCAAATTTTTATCTCGGAAAAAGCGCGATTGAGGATAGGTAACTTAACACGCAGAATTTGGCTGCACCCACTGCAGGTCTCACAACTGAAGAGGCCTGGAGTGTACTCCACCACGTTGCTCCATTGTGGATTGGTGGAGTACGCCAAGTATAGTATGATTTAAAAGATTCCTTTACCCCACCAGACTGCAGAGCGTGCTCGTGGGCGGTGGGGTGGGTGGGGCGCGCGGAGCCCGCGCTTGTGGCGCCGCGAGCGCTCGCGCTGAGCGCAGACGCGGCGCGCGCCGTGCTTGCGCACCTCGCGAACCACCCGCCTGCGCTGCTGCACGTCCGCGCCGCGCTCGTCGACCTATTCCACGTGAGTGTTTTGTACTATTGACTTTGGTGGCAGGGGAAAGCGGGGAGAGGGAGAGGGAAGGCAAAGCCCGCCCTAGGGCTCGGCCACCAGTAGTGGAGGTGGAGTCGCGTGCTTTGATTCCGTACTCGTGCACATCGCGTACCACCGGCCCGCTGCACGTGAGTGTGTTGAATTATAGATTACAGCGGCTTTAGTTCCAGTTCCATTAGTTCAAATTGATTTACTCGGGGTAACCCTCCGTCCTGCTGTAACTTACAAAACCCGGATGTAGTTGTCATGGTTAAACATTCCCTTCACAACAATGGGCCTTCTGGTAGATGGTAAAAAGGTGGGTCCTCGTCTCCGCCGATGGGGACAATCCAACTGCTATTTGAAGTCCACCAACCCATCTAATGAATAGAGCAAACTAAAGGGTACAGCAGTAGAGCTGAACTTATGGTTGAATGGATGTTAAATGTTTTAAATTTGTTGCAGGAAGCTATAAGAGAAGACAGCAAGCCAGATAAAAAGCGCGACGTCATACCGTACTTGCTCAACCTAGCCTCCAAATCTGACATAGTCCTGAAAGCCCTCATTCAGGATATTGAAAAAACATGTAAGAAATGTTGTCCTACTAACACTGACTGGATTAATTGACTCAAACATGCAATAACAAACAAAATTTGAAAGAAACTAAACCTAGAGCGTTTTGATAAATTGCTTTTGGAAATATTGTCAGAGCAAAATATATTATTCTAATTTTTTTTACATTAAGTCATCCCCCTAGGGTAAGGGGATGATAGTTTGTATGGAAAAACAAATTTTTCGTGAGCTGTGTCGCGGGCAAACCTTAGTCTAATATAAAGACGTTTAATCCATAGAAAATATTTCAGTTCACAATATTGATTTGTTTCAGTGACTGACGATGTGGTAGATAGACTGACCATGATCTGTACGTACCAGAGGTACAGTGGTCCCTGGGAGAACGTTGGTCCGGGAATCCTGGTGCCTTTGCTGCTGCGGTCTGACGTGCACTGCTTCCTCTTGCTGCTGAGGCACGCTCAGAGGAATCTGTTTTGCAGACAACTGCTTGGTGAGACTGAGAATTAGATTGTTTCAAATCAACTACTCTCTCTAAAGTACACTGGCGCACTATGGTGAACACCCGATCCAGCCCAAAATGGTCAGTGGGGCACTAGGGAGACAGCCAAATTCCAAATAAGTAGTTCATTGTAATTTTTTGTATCCACAGAATACTTATTACAAAAGCTGGAGTATGAGAGTCTGTTCCCTGAACGCACTCTGCCGCTGCTGACGAGCGCCGGCGACGAGACCCACCTGTTGCGCGAGAAGCTGTTACTAGGAAACCAGCTGGAGCGGTACTCCGCGGCGCGGGTGCTCATACTAGTCTGTGAGTACATAGTATACCTGCTGCAATACCTCTCGTTCTCTTTCTCTCCGGCTTTCTGTCTCGTTCTCTCTCTCGATTTCTCCCTGTGGTTCGCTCTGTGTTCCTCCCTTTTTCCCTCTCGCTCTCTATCTTTCTTCTCTCCCTCCCCGCTCTCGCCCTCCCTCCCTCTAGTTCTCTCTTTCGCCCCCTTTCTCCCCTCCTCTCTCTCTGTCGCTCATAAGGGACGATTTCCCAAAACTGTACGTTGAAGATGGCATGACATTCCAGGTTACAACCAGCCGTCGGAGTTCGTGAGCACCATCA
>DWLO01001583.1:0-14528 GCA_018245335.1 Dalla quadristriga | reverse complement strand
AGCTATGCTATCCCTGAGGACTGAGGTGGTCGCCTCTTGTATAAGTGTAACCGGCATCCACACCTTTCCGTTCGGACTCAATTGTTAAAAAACAATTATTCCACGGCAGAAATGGGTGTGGCGGTGGTACCGCCCTGGGCGAATCGTATACAGGTTCTACCATCCAGCTGGAGTATTATAGGTGTATTGTAGGATTCGTAGGCGACGTAAGTGCGAATAGTTGATTGGAGGTTATTCAACTGGTGCGTGGACCGAAATAGCGCGATCACCGCGGCATCTCCGGCCGTGCGCGTCCTATGACGAGCGGCCCGGGTCGAGACTCGGCATGGGCGACACGCCGCGCCGCGCTTCCGGGATACAGTTTTTAACGTATTGTCGATATAGCCAACGTAGCCAGCGGCAACGTTCCTATTCTGCCTATAGACACCTGTTAAGAGAATATCTCGATCCTCACCTGAAAATTAAGCGGGCGGATCACGGAGGACTATGGTGTTTCTAACATGACAGTGATGCAACTATTTCATGTACGTTAATGGACTAAATGGTGGCATGTTAGTGAGCGCGTGCTCGAAAATAATCAACCTATGCGCCAAACACCATTTTATTTTACAAAACTTTTTGACGGATTATGAAAATTATATTTTTAAATTTTTTAGAAATGATTACTTACTTACTATGTTTTGAAAATAATTCCGTGAACTAATTCGTAAAAATATAGTAGTGGCACAGAAAATAGAAAATAAATAGTCACTTAAAAAAAAACAGTAGAAAATTTCAAGGAAGTACTTATACGGTTTTTTCTTTTTTGGGATAATTAGATCATATACTTAGTCAAGAAACATATAAGCATTCAAAAATTATTGACGAGGGGAAATGAAAACACACTAAAAACGTATGGTTATGTATTCCATGCATGAACATTGCGTACATAACCAGTAAATTTGTATGTACACATACTTCTTCCATATGAGTCCTCCACGCTTAAGGTTGTTTGGAACAGATGGCTCTTAGCGATAAGACCGCCTATTGTATACATGTGCTGTCATTTCTTAATTTGTATATTCTGTCCTGGTGTACAATAAAGTGTTTTAGTATTGTAGCGACTATTTTGTATATTTCGTTCTGTTTACACATGGCGGTTGCTTGTGAAAACACTATTACGCGAATACAAGTAAGCTAAGTGGACTACCGGGCGGTACTTAACGACCCTCGAACTGGACAATAAGTCTAATTCGCTACATACTTGTATGCAAAATATTATTTGAGACTCATCATCATCACAACCCATCAATGGCCCACGACTGAGCACGGGTCTCCTCTCAAGGCGAGAAGGGTAAGGCCATAGTCCACCACGCTGACCAAGTGCGGATTGGCAGACTTCACACGCCTTTAGAGAACATTGTGGAGGACTCTCAGGCGTACAGGTTTCCTAACAATGTTTTCCTGCGCCGAAAGGAAATGATATTCAATTACTTACAGCGCACATAACTTAGAAAAGTCATATTAGATTTGAACCCCGAACCCCCGAGTAGGAGGGCGAAGTACCACTAGGCATCGCTAATTGAGATAAATTATTAAATTGTAATTTTTATTTAGGCTTAGGCTATTGAGATTCAAGCTACTCGTAATTCACAAAATCAAAAAACTCAAAAAATCGTGCCGCTCTGTGCCAACAAAGTTTATTAACGAGATTAAACATTTAAGAGACCAATAAAACCTTGATATCATAGCTGCATTATGATTCCGACTGGTATTGAACGTCCCATAAACATGATTCGTGATTGTTGGAAATGTCTTGCAATCCGAAGTCTCGGTATTAAAAGTACGTGGGCTGGTGTATCAACACGCACGTGACGTCACGATTTTGATGGGAAGATTTATGTGTTGTAACTGTTTATTATGAGTCTAGTCCGGACTTAATGAGCAAGTCGGTTTGAGGAAATCACGATCGAGTGACATTAAATATGATATTTAGAATTAGTAGGTTTTTTTTATTCAATAATATCAGGTTCATTATTAATTGGGTTATTTTTTGTTTCATGTATTACACAAAAAATAAAAAATTTCACCTCGGTCACTACAGTACTGGTGACTTTAATTCTTGTAGAAATTGAAGAACCTTTTTCCGTCAAATATGTGTGAGAAGTATGACGGTACACGGAGTATTATGTTGCTCTTATATTGCGATCGATTATTAAAATCAAAAAATAGTAAATTATGTAGTCACCTTTAATTATGATCAAGTCAATCTATTTTGATTCTAGGATTCCTTAGTGTCCAAATCTGAACACGAAAACGTAGCCTCTATAATTTTATGAAAATTAGTTACAGTGATAATACTCAGAAGGCAGGGATTCAATTTTATCAAAAACTTATCGAAAGTAACGGAAGGTTTCGAAAATTCCATACTCTTTACTTGATATAAATTTTCTGTCAATCAATGTGATCAATTTGACTAACCTACTTAATACAGGAACAAATTTCGCGCCGTCGCCCTGGCTTGACTGGCATAGAATGCATATAGGAGTGTCTGCCCTTTGTTAAGAAATCTCGAATAAGGTCAAATACAATAAAGATTAAACAAATAATAACCAGCCAGTCGGTACCGGGCAGTGAGGGCGCGCGTCGCGGGTGCGTCGGATCCATACATCCAATCGGGATATTTATAGAGGCGCCGAGACGCCGGCCCCACACTATCCCCGCACGTTAATTGGCTACTTGCGCCGCATTTTTCTGGACGTGACCGTTCACACGACGCCAATGCCATCGGAACGGCCCCGGCGACCGACAAACATTGACACCTATGTACTGGCCCACATACAAAGGCGGTTAACTCGGTGACATTACGAGACTACACTCGTGTTACACGTGCAAATAAACCCCGATGACAGTTCAAGATGACTGCGGAACTCGTTCAACATACAATGCAGAATTCGCAATGCGTCGTAAACACGAGACACTTTTCGGCTGTAGCAAAGAAAATACTGCGGCAAAACTCGGGTAACTGCCGATGCCGAGTGGATGCCGCAATTGTTATGGATGGCCGCGGGAACGGTTATGCGGCTGACGACTGTGTTCTATTTTATTTTTGTAAATGAATATCCAATGAATAAACCTTATCGCAACTCGGCGTCAAAAGAACTCATTAAAACATTTTTCTGTTAAGACTTTTCTCTCCACCTCAAAACTTTTTCAAAGTTGGACAGGAATAAGGTTAATGAGGGAGTGTATATTAGTTTTGCGAGCAAACGGCGAGTGTAGACTAGCGTGGAAATGGGTACCCTCCACCACCTACGAACGCGCCATTTACTCGGGTAACCGACCGCCCCACTTCCGCGCCAGCGTCTATTTTGTTTTTGTTACCGTCCGTATCCCAATCCCACCCAACACAGATTTCGTTCGAAACAACGTTCGTACAATGCGAGCACATGGAAACCCAGACCGGCCTTCATTGCGCATAACGAAAACAACAGCCGCTGTTTTGTTTTCACGTGTGTACTTTATGCGGATTATTTTAGTTTTTCAACACACTGCAATGGCCACGCTGACCAAGCCGTGATCAATGCAGCTTATAAGATCTATTTAATATATGATCCTCAAAAATGCCTGGTTCAGGGGTTAGTTAAAGTTAGGGGAAGGCATTTTGAGCATTTATTCTAATAAAATGATGCGTAGTAAATAGTTAGCTTTTTTTCGTAAAAATTTAATATAGTTTGATTGCAATTCCAGTTTTAAAATGTTCAATGATTTTGTTTTATGAAATAAAATACGAAGACATATCATTTCTATACTCGTAAATAACAAGAAGTAAAATAATAATATTTTCCTCAATAAAATTTTAAATTTTGTGTATGTACAGTAATAACGGGCCTAGAACAACAGTGTTTCTCGTGTAGAATTACTCGCTGTATCACCCACATCCCATTGGTCCTCTACTTATGGGACACTCTGTATATAGTCGATTAAAGATTAATATATTCTCTAGCTTATCGTTCAATTTATCTCACCTGGGTTGATTGCAATTAGATATTTTCTATGTATTAATTAAATGCGCCATATAATGTTTTCATGTTCTCTCTCTCTTGTAGACTTCTACGTTTATTTACATGAGCTTTATTCCTCATTTCTTAACATGACAGGGTTATACGAAGACATATCCTTATACTAATTTGTGGGCTTAACACGAACTATTATCGTAAAATAATGCGATTTGATACTTTAGATCTACAAAAGTACAAGTAACTTTCGTCACACACTGTTAAAATTCCGTTATCGTATCTAATTGTTTAACGATAGTGGGTTGTGTTTTACTTTCAATATATTAATTAGGTTATTCATATTTAGAAATAAGTTCGTGATATAAGTACTTTTGTTACTATCCAGTGTTCCCGAGGGTAAAAATGACAGAATCATTCTGGCTGCCCTTGCACGCATTCGCTAATGATAACAAACACGTAACTTTAGGTGTGGTGTGTGAATTCCCAAACTTTGTCATAAATTAGGTGTTAACTAGTAAACACATCCTTTATTACTTTTTGTATAGTCCTTCGTAATGATGACTTTTATCGTATTTATTGTTAAATCTACCAAAACGAGCAGTACCATAAGCATAAGCTTCGTTCTTCTTGTCATATTTTAAAGAATATTTTAATTAATAAATGTATTTTAATGGAAACAAATTCTGAGTATTTGAACAGAGAGTGCAATCAAGGCGTTTTTAAAAATAAGCTTAATTTTAAAAGTACTAACTACATGTTCTGCGTATTCCGCGCGGATTAATTAATGAAATGAAGTGAAACTTTATTTCCCTAAACGTGCTTATCTGGGTGGTCAGTTGTGGTGTGGTGTTTGTGATGTGGTTGTTGTGTCATTTGCCGTTTATCGGCATGTAAAATTGAATAATAGTATTTTTACAAGTTAGGGAACATTATTGAGTTGATATATTACATTATTAGATTAGTTAATTGACAAATCTTTTACACTGTAGAAACACTATCATTGTTTTTAAAATTTTGTGAATGTAAGATTCTTTAAATGCAAAACAAGAGATTTAATAAGACAATTTAAGTGTCGTTTAAAAAACATGACTAACGAAGAGCTCGCGTGGTGGTCGAGACTTGGCGAGACTGTCCCGGCGTTAACCGGTACGTAACGGTGCTGCGGCGCTTACCGTGACGCCTCCATTTACATAACGATTTCGACTAATAGTCGCTTCATTTATAATTACTGTGTTTATACTAAGTAGCCATTATTCATTGACTTTAACAAATGAAAGTTTTATCGAAACATTACCGTTAACCGTAACGGAATCGTAACAATTTGTCGCTGTCAAACAAAACTAGCAAAACACATTAGTATGCTAAATGTTTAACGCTGTGTATTTTGTACTCGTACATATCCACGTGAGAACGTAAGAATTGTGGTGCAGAGCCGAAAATCTATGCTTCATCTATACCATCTACCTACATGAGTTAAATCACTGTTTACATCTTCATAGAATAGTAAAACATATAAATAATTCAACAAAAATATAAACCGAGAATAAATTCGAGCTGTTTAAACGCCGCGCGGATAGAAAGACGCTACAAGACGCCAAAATCATAACCCAAAGACAACACGTCACTACATCTTGAAATCGCCGATGACGTTACGTTTTGCAATTATTTATTTCCATCGATTATTTTGCACTATACATTTATCAATTTTTGCCATTACAAAGGAATAAAATATGAAAATAATGGCTTAGATTGAATGTCTGAACGATAAATATTCGAAAAAAAAAATTTTTTACCAAATTTAAACTACACGCAATATAGGTACCCTATTAAAGTAATAAACAATTTCACGGTAACGGTAACTAGACTGTAATGTACAATTGACGAATTGTAAGCACACGCGTGATCTCATCTCTCGTGGGCGGAGCACGGTGGCTGCACTAAACAATAAACCTTATTAAAATGATTACTTTTGCAGCTTTCCCCTAACCTCGTATACCATTCAATGTAATATACGGCTTGGATGAACATGAACACTTTAATTCGAGTTTGGACATGGAAATGAACAACTTGTTCAAAATATTTATTTAAACATAGTCTGCGTGCTAAGTAAATTTTGTAAAAGCTATGGAAGCGCGGGGTCCCCTAACACGTAAACGTTCATAATGCTTAATAGGTGGGCTCCAATCACAGCATCTTAAAAAAAAATAGTAGACGTAAAATGTTTTTTTTTTAAATTTTTAATCTCCTGAGGTATTTTTATATACGCACACACTCTCACAAATTTAACACAACCATATTTAAAATGATTTATGATCAAAATTACTACCGATACCTTGCTCTGTTGTTAATTACTACTATTCCGCTCTATTACACCTAAGAGGCGTGGGAAGAAATGGTCGAATGGTTTTGCGTTGGTTAATAACTAATACATTCCTATCGTCAAACCTACGTCTGTCGCCGTTTGTGGGCGATTTATCAAAGTCGTCACGGTGGCTTTAGTGCGCCTTTCCCTTTATCTCTCCTGTCACAATCGGATTTTGTTCTCAATGCTCAATAGTGGCTTTGGTTAATGGCTTCCCCGATCAGTTAAAAGTGCTTCCAGTGACTCAGACAACTATTTTTGTAACACAGAAAAAATCGTTTCTGCTACGACAAAAATATTCTTAAACAAATGACCCTATTCCAAGGCGTTTTTCTTTCAACGCTCGTGTACGATATGCACACGCTGTCTGCCAGTGTGTAAATGAGATCTAGGCGTTACTTTACAAATTGGGTTACTTTCATGTGAAGTTTAACTCGACAAGCTTATGCTGTTTACTTATGTTTAACCGTAGTTAGGAAATAAATTTGTTTAAAAATGTTTAAAAGGCATGCAGGTGTCGTTGCTGTAGCGCTGCGTAGGCATAGAAACAGTAATTGCGAGTTTCGGCAATCGACAACAGTTTTTTTTTCACTGTAATCATCATAAACGTACAACTTAATAAATTTCTAATTGGTGCTACTAGCAACTTTTTACAACTATACAAAATTTTACCAACGCATCGCCTTGCAATTAGTTGTCTTTAATTGCTAGGCGAAGCGTTGCGGTAGCCGCCACTGGCAACCTCCCTTGAAATCCCGTTTTCCGTATTATCTATTGTCGCACTAAAAGTTTCAGTCACTACCATACTTATTTACTTTTAATTGCTGAAACTGACAACCGTTACGGAAACTTGTCAAAATAACTTGTTCAACTTAGGTTCGTAGTCTGCAGAGCGCTTTAATTGCGTAGCTATTTTTGACAGTTAAGTTAATTGTACCTGTAAGTAATTCTTTCGAGACATTTACTCACTGCGGAAACGCCCATCGAGATAAAAACATGCCAACTAAACATGCTGCAATACAAAAACAAATTGTATACACAGTCTTCATACACGACTGCGACTTTGACCGGCCCTTTAACACACGATCGCGTTTAAAATCATCGTTCATTTCCTTTGTAGCTAAAAACGATATATTTCAAAATATTTCTTGCAGCATTAAGTACTAATCCAGTTCAAGAGAAAATTGCTATTTAGCACTGTATGAGTGTATGACACGATCAAAATGGTCGCTGATTCTGATCGTTCCGAGAACACGAGGAGCTGCGTGGAGGTATTTCCTCGTAAACCGAGAAGTTTGCATCAGCCACAGCATCAGCGGACTGAGCGGAGTACCTACGACACCTACGTGTCCGGATATTTTTGTCAATCGCTCGAGTAGTATGTAGGTGGCTTAGAAGGGTATTTTTACTCGCTGTTACAATATGATTTCTGAAACATTTGCCAAATTTTAAAGAGTGGATTAAGGTCCCATTCCGGTTTCTCATCTCTAGCAATTATAAAAAACTATTAATGAACATGCTGGATAGAGCATAATGGTTGTGTGGGACATCTACACTTCCACACAAATTTTGTGTGTATGTTTCTAACGAATAGGCTCAACAACTACAAAAACGATTTTAAAAATTCTTTCACCTGCCGAAAGCTACATTATCAGCAACTAACATAGGCTACTTTTAATTCCGATATTTCCACGGGATCGTGACATACGCGAGTGAAACCAGAGTAAGTAGGAGAAAAAAGCGCTATCGAACTTCTTTACGCGTGTGCGCTGGCGCTTTGGTTAATTATACGTAAGTACTTACAATGTTCAGAAAAAATAATGGATTTCAGTAGTAGCGTAGAATAGAATACACGTTTATTTCCCTAGAACATTATGTGTAGTACAATGTTAGTATAGTACAACAATACTCGCCCAATAAATACTAGCAGCCAACAAGAAATAAAATAAACATAAAATAAATCCTACATACTAAGTACTAAGAACCACAAGATAATTTCATCACAAGTAAAAATGTTTGACGCCCAGCGAAGTGGGCACGGGTCTGCTAGTCGAATATAATTCTGTGATTGCAATTAGGTAATATAGAGACAAGTAAATAAATACTGAGAAGTTCCTTGGCTCGATCTCGTGCATATTATGCTGTGTGCAATACTTTCTTGATTCACGTGGAAAGCGGGCGTGCGGTGCGCGTGCGGAATGACCAAGCAGCACCGAGTGTATCTACCCCTGTCTGGTCGCCTCATTAACATTCACCGTCACACCGTGAATATATCACGCACTCCCCGCTGTCGAGAAAACCACTGTCCCAGCCAGCAAACGGACGTCGGAGAGGCGATGACACCGATCCATCGCGCGAACGATAAATCAATGCGTTACTCTCGCATTCGGCTAGGGTGCTTCCCTAAATTTACAAGTAGGATCTTCGGCTATGATTTGTGAGCTTGATAAGTAGTGGTAGACAACTGTCACATTCCTTTAGAAGCACTTCACATTAATAACGAAGGAAAATCATTTTGACGACATGCCTGTAGTGCTCCACGATGCACTTGCCCAGCGTGGAAAACTTAGTTAGCCTTTAGCCTTTCTCGGATTTAGGAACCAATGTTCGTGAAGTTATCAAAAGATTACGTAAAATGCAATAAGATCGTACTCCTTGATTGACTTGTGTACCGCGAAGCATAGCGTGAGAATGACTAATCAAGACCGTTTATGTTATCGTTTTGATGAAAATGTACACTAAACTAATATTGGAACGAATTTCCGATGAAATTTATATTATATATCTTTATATATGTGGCTTATTACGAGACTGTCAGTGGAGCGTTGACCCGGATTGTCTGAAACTGTACGATCAATATGAGGCGTGAATTGATATGTTTTGTTTGTTCGAGTCGAGACGCACCCGCAGCAGAGTAATGGGGTTGATTACACGTAACAAGTACAGTGGCGAGCCAGCGCTCGGCCTAGTAAATAGAATTATATAGAGTGACTGTCCCGCCCTGGCCATGCGCTGGCAGAGCAGACGGTGATAATTATGTTCATAAGTACCGGGCACATGGCCGAGAGCACTGGCTCGCCACTGTACTCGTTACGTGTAATCAAGCCATAAGTGACGCTGATTTTTGAGTGCAAGGCCTCGGGCTCGATTCCCGGCCCGGGTAAACATTTATATGATTGGAGAGGTTTTTTGTTTTGATTTGGGGGTCTTTATCGCTCGTCTTCGGCTAATATGACGGATCATTTAAATGTATAATTCGTTTTCGATATAAAGTTTCAATTGCTATCCTACTCCCGAAGCGGATGAATTTTTGGATATAAAACTGGCCTATGTCCTTATTCTCGTATTCCATATCTATCCTCCGACCAAATGTTATAAGAATCCGTTGAGTTATTCTTGCGCGATTGTGTTACAAAGTTCCTTCCGTACATCCATTTATCTATCCTCACAAACTTTTGGATTTATATTATTATACGGATTAATTTTTGTTTGTTTGTTCCAGTAACAATGGTGGTGGGCGAAAGCAAGCGCGCCTCCAACATCATGGACGGCATCGAGAACACCGGCGACGTGCGCCTTCACGACCACCGGCTGCGGCTCAAGCAAAGGTGAGAACGAACGATATCGTCAATGTCAGCTATGCAGTCGCGAGTCAAACTAGTTCTATCTATCTATCAGACTTTAATGCCCCACTGCAGGGCATAGACCACCCCTAATTGGCGACAATTCCTGTCCGGCGCGTTCTAAGTCCAACCGTTTTCCCCTCAGGTCATTAGTCCGTCTAGTCGAGGAGCTCTCTGCACCTTTTTCGGAGACGTCTGCATTTGTGGACCTTGCTCATCCGATACCAGCCAGTCCTTCGGCGATGTGGCCTGCCCTTCGCCATTCTAGTTTGCTTACTCTACGAGCAATGTGCGCGCGCGTCTTTACACAAAGTAGCCATTTCAATAGGCGAAACGCGAACAAATATGATTGATTTTGCCAAACCGTACAAACACAATTTTTCTGTACAAACTTCCTCCAAGAATAAGCTGAACTGAACTATTTCTGTTAGGTAACGTTCGCAATGCCTTCTAGCTGGGAAAACCAAAGGCAGTGTCCGAAGGCGGCGCCAGTCACTTGATTCGATTTTAGGACACAAATACAGAGTGTAGCTGAGCGGTCAATACTTTTAAGTTACCTGTCTTTTACACCAAGCTAAAAGTAGGTCATGAAAACAATTTTGGTGGAGTTGCCACTTACGTCACGATTGCGGCTTTCGAGAGCTCTTGATGCTATCTGCCCCTGTATTATTTACTGTATGTAGGCCATGGGTACTTATGATTTATTATTATTGTTAGCTGAGGAACGGGGTATGGGTTCAGACCCATAAGTCTCTGCGACCTTAATAGGTTTACCAGCGACAAATATTGTAGCTGACTCCTTTTAGCCCTAAGGCCAACCGTTGAGATGAACCGTATGTTCGTACCGGTCCAGATCCTTGGTGGGTTCAAGGTGAGACTTGGCTTTGGCCAAGTAAACGGCCAAGTTCTGCTTTGAGTTAATGCAGCGCATTCATAAAACTGATAGATGAGCGGTTCCTCTGCCTCAATGCAGAATCTGCAGGCGCCATTCACGGTCGGCTTTTCCTATCCTGTGTAGGTCTTTGTAGAACCTAGTGATGGGCACTTTTAGAAAGAGAACTTATCTAAGGTTCATGCGTTAAATCTTACATAACAATATAACATCGCCGGTAGCTTGTAAATTGATTTAGTTTGTACATCGAATATTTCGTGGTGTAGTTACGATCCCACCGAAACACAATACACGATAGGATAAAACGGTGTAATGTGCAAGTAGGTACGTTCCGAAATAGTTGAGGGTTTGTTGGCTTTTCAATCCGAGATGTTGGGGTAAACTTCATCGGTTTTTTAAAATCAATTCTAGAGGTGGCCCTTATCTACCTTATCAACCCTTTTTCTATCATGGGCGATACAAATCGTATGTAGGTACAATACCTATATATCAGTTTAAATATCAATATTGTATTGCAAGGTACGCAAACTATATATCGGATATCGCGTAGCAGTGTAAACGCTTAATAGTAATATCGAAACATTGTACAATATCTATGATATTCTGATTCGACCGACCCGTGCGCATAAGTACAGGGTATATTTAGGTAACGTTCATCTGGTACTACTTTAGTTTTTAGAAAATGTTCTGTAGATTTCAACCAAAACATAGATTAAAATAGATAGATACTATATTCGATATTGAAACGTCAGGAGCTTCTAGTTAGGGACTTCGAAGGTGGCAGGGCAGTACTATAACCAACAGAACTGTTCATAGTATGCATACCACCAGAGGGGCATACAGGCTAGTTTAATGATTTCATTAAAAAAAAATATTGGCTCTTGAAATTTCAGGGTTGGAAATAGAAATGTTAAAATTATTGTTCTTTTCTCATAATAACAATCTAGACGAATAAAGCATATGTTCATTGAAAGACAAAGTTGAAGAATAAATACCTCGGATATTCTGTCAGGTTAATACAGACGACATCCGGTGAATGTAATAGTCCGTGCCGCTCGCTCCATAGAACCGTAGGCGTAAAGGTTATAGGTCAGGGAATATTGTAGTTTTAGTGTTAGCAGGGTACTACACTAAAACTGTGTGTGCTATAGCACAAGTAAGGCAATACTCGTAGTATCACTCACTATACACTCAACTCAGTATAGTAAGTTCTAGTAATTTTTTTAAAATAATTGTATGACTGTTTGTAACTATTTTATTCATGAGGAAACTGCCTTCGTGCACATAATGATGAAATATTTTTATGAGAATCTTTACTCATATTTTTTCAAAAAGTGTTAGTTGGCTTGTCGGTTTGTTAGTTTGTCCTTCTTTCACGCTGCCAAGGTTTAAAGCGAAAAGCAAGCAACTGCCCATTCAGACTGTTAGTTTCCATACGCAGAGAATAATGTTCAGACCGCGTGCAATGGGCACGTAAGTGAACCTACGCTCCACTTGAGGAACACGTAGGCGTAGCGGCTTCATTACATACAGCTGCTAGCATTTCTAAATGCCTAGTACTTATATTGAAACAAAGAAAACGGTTACACACACACCCTCGCATTAGGATTCCATGTGTAGCGGGTGGCGGACACACAGAAAACAAAACAATTTAGAGCCCAAGATCCGAGTACAAGTAAAGGTCTGCCCTGGCCGGGGATCGAACCCGGAGCCCGGAGTCTGTATCTGTATTAGAAATAAAAATGTATTAGACATTTTCATTAGGTCACGGCCTTTCGTGTTGCGCTAGATACTGCTGATACCTTGTTAGGTACTACAAAGCATTTGCAAGCTTTTGACTATAAAACTGGTTTTGTATTCAGACCAGTACATATTTTGTTTATAAAGTAGTTTGTTTCCGCGTAGTTACGACCTATATTTTTAAGGTGATACAACTGTTATAGTGTGTTTTCAATGCCACTTATTTTCCATCATTTATAGGATTATGAACCTAATTATTGAACAAATTATGCTTCACTGAGCAGTTTTAGGGAAATTCACGGACAGTTTTAAGAATGAAAAGTAGAGTTGGTGAAATAAAACTTATTTACTCCTATCATAATATGTCTAATTAATAATTTTTATTGAACATTATGATTTGTGTTTAATGACGTGTCTGTCACAATTCGCCAAGTGTTGATTTGAAGAACATTTTACTTCACTTAGGCAGGTGGCAGTGGGCGGGTAAATAAATAAGAAACTCTTTGTAGAGCAGCATATGATGTGTAGTCTGTAGAGTAGTGAAGAGTCTGTAGAGTTGTGTAAAGTCTGTAGAATAGGGTAGAGTAGTGTCCAGTGGCCGTATAGTAGGACCCAATTTATCGTGCCTACGCGCTACTCGACGAGCTCGTGTAGGCGTAGAGGTTATCAGTGACGTCACATCTACGAGGTGTTTGCGGGCTTGTGATGTTGAAGTGTTACCTGCCTCTTCATTATAAATAGGAAGTAGGTCACGGATATGCCGGTAGAATAGTGTCGGAAACAAAGAATTCGACGGTGTCTTTGTTAAATCTAGACACGGTAGTGTGTCAGCCCAGATTGGAAAAGAACGTGCGACCACGGCATATGTATCTTTGCACAAATCATTTCGAGCTATTTCGAACACCAAGAACCCCAATTTTCATGAAGATTTTATTAAGGTCTAAATGTCTATTTTTCTGATTTTGTAGAACTGCTGTGGTACTTCGCACCCGTTCCAATATCCACTCTTTTATCCGCGACACCGACAACCCTAACAACGTCGGTTGTATTGAAACGAACTTGGCCCCCTTTTCACACATTTTATGGGACTTTCATATTATGTTTTTAGCGAGATTCACTTCTCTCTTCTCATCATCATGCTCATACCTCCATGTTCATTTAACTCTGTACATTGTACATTACGTTGTTAGTTAAACATTGCAATTGGATGATTAAGTAAAGTTTTTAATGAATATTGACTTAAACCAAACAAATATTTATTTTCTATATTCGGAACCTAAATGAAACTGTGGTACTTCGCCAATACCTAGTGCATTAGTCCACGTGTGACGGCAAATAATGCGAGCTTATTTATCGAATGCTTAAAATAAAATGTCTCTTGTTCAATGCTGTATATTTCGTTTTCAATTAATGTCGCGGATAGCATCAGCTTGTAAGGTAATAAATAAAATGTATTCTTGTAGCTTATTTAAATTGTTTTACAGTTTTAAAAGGTCAAAGACACGTCTAATGAATTTGTTAAATTAACTGAACTTAAATTTGGAGGTCCGGCATCCTTAAGGTATCGTGATCACAGTAGCTCGCCTGTTGCTCTTTTATAAAATAAATAAACCAATTTGCAATCAGGAACACAGTTAATTAGGTGAGATAACAGTAAAATGTGTAGACAGTAAAATGGCAGATGCAGAATGGCAAATCCAAGACTTTTAATACAAAATGAGAGAACTACAATTAAAATGACTCTGTAATTGATTAACATCAAAATTACAGAACAATGCACAGAGATTCACAGTGTTACAAAAATTTAAGTTTTTAAATTTAAGTTAAAAAAATCGGTATTAGAAGGCGTAAAGCAATAAAATAAAGAAAATATAGACACACGCGTATAGTTAGGTGTACACGCGAAAGAAGTG
>DWLO01001582.1:0-14529 GCA_018245335.1 Dalla quadristriga | reverse complement strand
ATTAAATATATTATTTCTCTTTATTCGGGATCAAAAGTATCCTACGACCATCTCATGTCTCAAATTACCTCTCTACCAAATTTTATGAAGATCGGTCGTATGGTTAAGCCGTGAAACAAACAAACACACAAATTTCCAATTTATAATATTAGCAACATTACTTAATTTTATATTAAAAAGGGAATCGCTTCAGTCATACTTAAAGAAACCATGAGTTTGGAAAATTAAAAGTACCTACATAGGTGAAAATTTGTTCTATAATCTATCATTCTTTTTGGGATGTTATGTGCTTAAATTGGCTACCGATTAATCAGTCGCAGTGTGGATCGCTGTAAAAATAAATTGTTTACATAAATTGACTTAAATCAAATAGAAACGCTGACGCTGACGCTTGACGCTGATTATAACA
This sequence comes from Dalla quadristriga, assembly GCA_018245335.1. Classification (NCBI taxonomy): domain Eukaryota; kingdom Metazoa; phylum Arthropoda; class Insecta; order Lepidoptera; family Hesperiidae; genus Dalla; species Dalla quadristriga. The sequence goes on along the minus strand of DWLO01001582.1, from coordinate 14,120 downwards.
AAACGGCTGTCAAAACGGATTTTGGACATAACTTTAGATACTAAATTTAGACCGCTTTAAAATGCTATAAAGATTTTGTATCTCCCATTGTATTTAGACGAGCCATGTGCTAAGACTATTTTTAGTCTAATAATGGACTGCGTAAGGTACTTAAAACCCCACTGTAACAATGATGTAGTAAGGTTGGAATTAGAATAAACTATTTGTAAATGAACGTACATTTTGTAAGAGGTATACTTCTGTACATTAACCGTTTTGTCATGTCTTGTTTATTATTAAGTTCGTTGTTTCCTAGCCGCACATGGTCTAGTTATAACAAAATTAATACTGAATATGTACTTATTAAATAAGCACCATGTTGTACTGGGTTATAAGAGCTTAACTTCCGTTAACTACGAACAACATTGGTGGCCAGTTCGTGACAAACAGTGGAACAAGGCGATAAGCCTTGTCATTAATCTACCACGGCAATATACCAATTAAGTAAGATAAAACTAATGACTTCGTTGAATATACCGGGAACTAAGGGTTACCCGGGTGCTATGTGGCAATTTGTAGCGTGTTAAATGCAATAAGTATAAGTAAAGGAATACTTATTAATTTATAGAGAATTTATCCGATCTTAAACTTAAATAAAACATTGTCAAAAATAATATTTAGTGTTTTGCCAGATTTTGCACATTAGTTGACTTCAATGCAATTTTTTTTTTAACTAGCTGAAGCTCGCAACTTAATCCCATGCTTTCTAAAATTCCAAACCTTCGGCATGCGCAAAATACTACTCACCAAAGTTTCACTGCAGTCAGATGTATGTTTTAGGAACGCACAGAAGACGAACAAACAAACAAGTCAATATTATTTTTTATCTAGAAACTGTATATTTGTCTATACTAATATTATAAAGAGGAATGATTTTTTTGTTTGTTTGTAACGAATAGGCTCCAAAACTCCTGGACCGATTATAACATTTTTTTCACTAATAGAAAGCTACATTATCAGGAAGTAACATAGGCTATAATTTATTAATTTAAGATTTGATTTGAGTTAAATTCCAAGCGTACGAAGTTAATATTTAGGTATTTATGTATTTATGTATTTCTAGATTGATCATGATTTCAGATCTCAATTGAATAAGATAGATTTATTTTGCAACACACTGCGGTACACACTAATTTACAATTAAAACAAACTTTATACTATCTAACTAGGTAAAGAGTCATATGCGATGCATTGGCCTTCGTTTTGAACGTCATACAAACAAGTCTAAAGCTGTTACTCACCTCATGCCATCGAAACCATCATCCGAGCCGTTGATAGTGAGCACCGGCGCACGCGCATACGCCTTCGCAACGCGCCGATTTTTCTCGAAGACTATCACCTTCGCCCAGATCTCGTCGTCGATCTGCGTCCATTTATCCAGCACTTCCTGTATGTGTTCCTGTTGACAAGGACAATGATATGATATATTTATAACACGTTCGGATACGAGTATTATACTGAATCTTTTCGTTAGCATTATCAAAGTGAGTAGATGATTGTACGGAGAGAGGCTTTAATAGATTCAGGCACGAATAGGGGAAGGTTAAAAGGGACTTTATTACACAACAAATATCTGCACTTTTTAAAACTATGACTGTTCGTTCTTGTATTTTATTTGTTTGTACTAAATTTAAGTTTAATTGTTCCATTCTTTATTCTTTCCGAGGGAGGGCACTACTGACCTGTACTACAGGTTTTGAAAAAAACCTAGTTCAGGCACCAGGCTCTCACCAAGTAAGGCTTTTAGACTGGCAATTATTAGTATTAATTATCTTTAAGTTATAGCATAGTTCTTATCTTGATGAGAGCAAAATAAATGAGTTTTAATATTATTATCATAATCCCGCTGTGGAAACACTGGCACGTACTGGCTACTGACTGTCGCAACGGACGACATCGGAGCGAGCGGCGCGGCCGCAACGAAGTTCCGCTCTACTAACTCACTCGCCCACTCACCTCTTGCCCACATGAGGGTTATGTTATGCAGAGAGGAGACGGCGGTTTTTGGGTTTAGGTCTTATACTAACAGTATAACCGTGTGGTGACAACAGAACAGAATACAATTGTCACCACCCATCATCCCACGGTTGTCGTACGAGGCGACTAAGGGAATATAACGGAGAACAAGCAGCAGCGTCCTCTGTGCAGCAACTGCCATCTACTGCGATCACCAACCCGCCTGCCCAGCGTCGTGATTGTGGGCAAATCCTCTTATTTCTGGGAGAGGCATTTAGTTCAGCAGTGGACTACTATAGGCTGTTGATGATGATGATGACTAACAGTCTAACTAGCTATCTAAATGGCGTTTTATTCGATGTTGGATATTAAAAGTTATAGTTAAACAAAAGTAGAATCCGTCCCTACAAATCCAAAATATGTGTTAATTACGGAGCGCCCATCGCGCAAATTGCAGTCCCGAGCGGAACGCGTTACAGGTAGGACGTATGCAAGTTCTCCAAACATACCACATATCGTATCGATAGTTTCAAACAAATCGAAGGTAAGCTGGGGAACCGGTCAAAATACAAAAAAAAAACGCTTACACATTCACACCCCCGCACTAGGATTCCCTGCGGGTGGCGGACACACACAGAAAACAACACATTGTACACCCAAGACCCGAGCACAAATATTTATCTGCAAAATAAATATCTGTCCCGGCCGGGGATCGAACCCGGGACCCTCGGCTCTTCAGTCAGGGTCACTGACCAACGCGCCACCGAGTCGTCAGTCAAGTCGAAATGTCTTCAGCTCACGGAAACCTTTTAGGTGGATGGTCCAAGTGAACGTAAGCCCTATATCAATCTGCAATGAAGCGGCCTGGTGCAGTCTCCAGGCCTACACAGGCAAATGAGCACGCGTTCCTACCATCCACTGCCGCCCATAGACATTTTTTATTGTTCAATTACTATTTTTTGATTATGTACCAAGACTATTGCAAACCAATTTGTGTTCCACAATCTCAAACTCTACCCTAGATGATAAAGGATAGACTTATTTTTATAAAGCCGATGACTAAGATAGGTATTGTCTATCGTGACATAATTGGTCAGTGATTTCTAGATCAGTGACTAATTGCATGTTAACGATCAATGTATTATATATTTTACTATTGTGACGTGTCTCAAGTGTATGTACGAGTATGTACCTTACGATGAAATAAAAAGTTTTGATTTGATTTGATTGATTTGACTGAGATTGCAATTTGCATAAGTGTAACCGGCCGGTCTGAGGCCAGATACCCAGGTAGTAGGCCATTAATTAATGGGTGGTAGCATCTCTCAGCAACGCCACGCCAAGGGCGCGCAATGCTACTGTGCGCCACTGAGCGTGTTTAGGAAATGGTTTAATGTGAGGTATGTTGTATTGTAGTAAGCAAGGTCGATGTATGAATGTTTGAATAAATGGTCGCTTCCTAAACTGTTGCGTGCGTTGTAAGGTTGAGAGGCGTTAAGAAGTCTCAATTTCAAGAAGCAGTCCCTAGTTATTTTATTATTACAACGCCTGCATACTCTAAAAACAATAATGGTTCTAAAACATGAAATACAGTAAGTATACAATTAACTTGAGGTTGATTATACTTGCCTATCTAATAGTATTTAAGGCATGCGTCTGTACGTTATTTTATTAATTGTGCCCTATAAAGTTCTGTCAAGTGCTAAACTACAGGAAAATACGCAAAACTATATAACGCCTACGTATGCTTCATCTGTCACTTTATTACAATGCACAACGTATTTTATATTATGCTGACTTATTTTGCAGACACGTGAAATTTTGAAAGAGTCGACCTACGGATGATGAAGAGACGTTGGATTAAAAAATATTTAACTAATATATAGTCTAATAGCGCATATATCTAAGAACTCAGTACAGTATTGTATCTTTAAAACGGGTAATTACTTAGGTATTGTAAAGAGGTACTTTATATTAGTATAAAGTAATAATATAATACATACATTACAATTTAATAGTTTGGCAGACATGTTACAGGTCCATATTTTGTAAACTTATTTAAATGTATGTCAGAGTTTTATATGCAGCTGATGTTGACTGACTGACCAAACATATTTAATCCATGCAATAAATTGCGAAAAATTGTGCAGCCCTACGCTACGAATGAAGTTAATGGCTATTTGATAACCACGTCGCTTGCGTCAGAGCTTTACGCGTTCCTTTCCACACTATGACTTTAATTGTAAACAGTAACTTTCGATTTCTTCCCTGGGAGTGACCTTGGCTGACAGCTGTGGAAACGTGCTTTGATTCTCGACCATTAGATAAATGTTTTTTCGCGGATAGTTTAATGTTCAGTCCTCAGGGGTAGCAACGCATTTGTGATCAGACTCGAAAAACAAAAAAAAACGGTGTAACCGACCGACGTCTTTAAAGTTCAAATTTGCACGAAAATCACATCAAGGCGATACCGATTGTTTCGTCTACAGTTACACAATTAACCAACTGGGGTCGATACCAGTCGGCTAGCTCGGTGTAAACAGCGTTGTTCAAAAATAGTTTAAAGACCTACGCGATCATATAAATCGTGCACCTGTGGCCGAATAAAACACAATCGTTTTGTGTCTTCGCATCCAAAAATCTGTTTGTTTTCACATCCGCGGATGACGTAATAACAACCACTAATGATAGCAACACGTTCTTTCCGCGGCGTGGCTCGGGAGAATCTACTTTCGATTTTATCCGCAGTTGCTTGCAGTACGAAAGTGAGACGATTACCGTTATTTTTGCGGCGTAATATGATAGGGTTGACGGCTTTAGATATATCGCAAAGCCATTGTTGTATTGTGACTTTTTTATCATTTGATGGAGTCATAGACTGTAGCATAGACTGGCCCGATGGTCACTGCGCAGCTAAGCAATGGCCAGAAGAGTCGCTGGCTACATAGGAGAGGATCGTTTTGCGTCTTTTAGTTAATTGTTACTTCTAATTTTTAACATATCTCTATAAACCCTACTAGCGCAAACGCTTTACTAAACGATTTATTAAAATACGCTAAGTACTTTTATACGGCATTCCATCAAAATACCAATAAGTCCGTCACTTAAATTCAATTCGATCCATTTTTTTTAATCCCTCCTTTTGCTACGCTGCGAGCCATACCAAAAACGTCCAATGAAGATAGACAACCCTATTTCAAATTGAAGTAGGATAATCGCGGAATTTGTAGATGTGTAATTTGTGGTGTCGTGACGCCTTAAAGGAAATGGAAATCAAGTGAAAATCGTTGTCGTTACTTGGGCACTTATATTTTTGATCAGGTGATCTCTGTCTGTATTACTAATAAAGGAAGTTTCTAATGAAGGAAATGAAAAAAAAAAACTGTAGAAAAGTAATGATGTAGGTACCAGTACAGCAGCAAGAAGTATGAAAGCGGTAGAGCCTTAACATGTATGCAATAACACGACATATTTAAATTTTAAATAATACAAGCATGAGGCTTTGCCCGCGGATTGCCAGCGTAAAGTAAGCATAAAGTTCCCTTATTAAAGTAGCCTATGTCACTCTCCAGCTCATAAACTATTTGAATGCAAAAAAACACGTCGATCTGTCGCGCTGTTGCAACGTGAAAAAAGGACAAACCTTCAAACACGTTATCACATTTATAATATTAGTTATGTTATTATTTGATGGTCGCTTTCAAATCGCTTAGCATCGCATGGAGACACATGGGGTATTGCGCACCCTTGCAAATATCCTCAATACACTGAATACAATGTCGACGGAACATTCCAACCACAACCCATCGTCATTAAGATGACTAGACACGACACGATTGTAATGTGTATCAGCATTATTATAAAGATAAAGCCGACAGCCGACTTCGCAAACTTATTCCAACACTAACTATAACAAATCCGAGCTTTCTCTGCATTGAATCAGGCTGATTGCGTTTCGTATCAGCGTATGACCCGCTGTATCAATGGGCACCGATAAATATTTTCGCTAATACGCAATTCATAGCCACATCTGCAATCTAGCATCACATTGTTGATGTACGTCAAAAGATTCGTGAATAGCCTCGTTAGTGTCAGGAGGTTTTGTAGTTCTTCGTGTGTTACTAGCTTTACTTTCATCAGGGTTGTCGTTTGCATAATTGATTTGCTAAACGTATTTTTTTTAATAAACTGTAGATAGATATTTAGCAGTTTTTGAAATATATTCATAGTTATAGTTGTCATTTAATTGCTTTGAAGTATTTGGTCAGATTTTTTATAGCTTTGCTTGGCTAGAGTTTTGAATGTTACCTTACCGGAAACAATAAAAGTTTGTGTTAAAGGATTTTTAATGGATGAATGGATTTTGAAAATGCACTAGCATTAGTGCCTACTGTCTACTGCTGGGCTGGGCCTCCATTAGTTGGCTCTACTCCGACCACTCTTAAGCCCTCTGAATCAAGCGATTCCATTCCGGTCAACGGAAAATCATGAGTTTGAGCAGCCCTGACACTCAGTCATGCTTGATCATTGAACTGATTTATGGCAAGCGCTTAAGGGAATAGTGCCGCCGTATAAGGCTATAAGCTGTGATGTTCTACGTTTTTTCGTCCTACGATGGCCCTGTTAGATAAGAACAACTGAATTTCATCATATTAACATACTCGAGCCGATTTTTATTGACTAGTAGGGATGTTTAAGGTGCCTCAGCTTAAGTGCTAAAGTCGTTATTTCTCTCAATAATAGGTATGATTCATTGTCCTCATTTGGAAAGGAATAAAAAATACTGTGAGCAGCAAATACTCGTACCAAAAATGATTCTGTCGTCTGATTGAGTAAGTTTTTTGTAAGATAGGTTCAGGTTGCTGATGCCCGATTTCACCAATCATACCTAACTTTAGGAAGTCCCTAAATTAAGGGGTTTAATTATATTTACCAAGACACTCAAAAACAAGTCCCACGCGAATTAAAACGGATTGTTTATAACATTGAGAAATCATGTAGCACTCATTATGATCTTATGATTGTTAATAAAAACCTTTCCTTGCTTGGACAGGTGATGTAGAGTAATAAAAAACAGAGTAGTGGTCGCAAGGCTGACCACATCTCAATTCAATTCCATATCAGAGCTCTAATACACATTACTTGACTTCTCGTAATTATTCGTTTGTATAAAATGTATGAAATCTATTACGATAAAAAAAGATATGGGTTGGATATCGGTTTTGTAAAATGTGTAGCTTATACGGTTTTTATGGAGGAAATATAAAGAAGGAAGTAAGAGGAAGCGGTTATAAGTAAAGTAGCATGGTTTGAAGACAAATATAGTATAAAAGGATTGAATAGAAAACATGTTTCAAAAGAGGAAAGGATCAAGAGGAAAATCATTATGTTATCATCCTAAAGTCAACAACAACCTACAAACCTACAAACTTTCCTAAGTTCTCGTCTTTTTAGTGTTGAACTTCTTCAAAGGTCTGCTTCTTAGATACGTCATCTTCAAGAATATGTTCTAGATGAGTTAAGAATTATGATGCAAAAATAAGTAACGTTACCATCACTGAATTCTTATACACAATTAGATACTTAATATGACACATACGCATATTTACAGGTCATTCAGTAACATTCTCAACAGGTTATAGTCATTTTTAATCGCAGTTATGAGCAATTATTCATATTGATGTTTCGTAATGTTGTATGGACGATGGTGACTATTTTAATGACACAATAATAAAAGATTATGAACACTTATCTGTTAATTTCATTGTGGACCACAAGTATGATTTCAACAGAGTTCTAGGTTGAACTTCATGATGACAAGGTTTGTCGCATCAAGCCAGGGGATCACTTCCTACATTATAGGTACTACAATATATAGGGAATATAATATACATTATTTTATTTTGTAAGTCATGGTGTAAAAGATCGTACGCACAGTAACTTATACAAATGTCAAGATAATAGGCCTTAAAAATATGACATAAAATGTCATTTAGAAACTTTAAGTGCTCTACTGTAAAGTTCCGAACTTACACATCCGTCTTTGTTGAAATATATTTTCTTAATTTTCTTCCGAATAAATTTATCTTATTGTTGTAATTCATGAACTAAAAAAATATAAAGAAAGAAAATTTATTGACCTGAATATTTTACTTCAACTTACAAAGCGTACAGCATACATTTTAACTTACTTAAGATTAGCTTATGTCGCGGTGCTATGGTCCAAACTGGGCTGCACGCAGCTTGTGCTACCGGCCATAAACCAGTAGCGCTGATTTTCTGTGCATCCCTGGCAGCCGAGCCGTTCGGCAATTCGATTGGCGGATTTAATTTTCTTTTTTTCAAAAGCTGAAACAAAATAGACGACCACCATTGTCTATTTAGTTTCAGCTTTTGAATGCCTGACATTAATTCAAATTTATATTATTGCTGCCAAGATCTTTCTTAATATTCTTTTCACTGGGTTGATATAGTATAATGAAACGTTAGTATTTCAAATAAGTAATCCCCAAACAAATAAACTAGAACGCTTCTAACGAAATGTTGGTTGAGTGTAGGTGTCTACAAGCTTATCAAGAGTTTTTGTGACTAGTTCACTGTTTTTCTATTACAGGACAATATTGTAATATTTAAATTAACTAGTTATTAAATTGATTGTTTATTTAATAAATGACAATGGTTTTATCAATTACGAGCATGTAGAGGGATGGACTCTGTCTTGTGTGAACTGGATCTTAAGTTGTGTGTAAAATAAATACCTGTGGTGTGTTTAAAAAGCTGCAGTCTTTTCGTAAAATACGATTGTTTATTATTATGTAGTTGTGATGTGACCGATGTTATTTAAAAGTTCTGTAGATACTTTTATATTCTGAATTTTGTTTAATTTATTCATGGAATTTTTAACCTGTAGCTGCCTTTTTAGGTGATACCTGTGTCCTTTAAAACCTGCTCATTTATTTTTGGGGCGCCCGACTAAAAGGTTTTATTACGATACGTGACATTTGTATCGAGTAAATGAATGAATGAAGGGTCCTTCGTTTCTGCTTCAGTACTCTTAGTTTCAATCAAAATTATCAGTCGCAGAATACAACGCTACTGAAATGCAGATCTACATAATTCTCTCCGTTTATAAGTAGGTACTGACGAATCAGTGGCGCATCGGGATTTTTTTTCTCTTTTTTGTATTATTTTATTACGTATAACACACAAAACTGAGTCCAATCAAGGTTGCGTATTAAATATATTACGTGATACTATTTAGAGCTAGATTATATTCCTTAAATATGTGTACACTTCATGGTAAATTAACGAAGTAGTTGTAGTAGTGATAGTGTTACAAATATTAACTTTTAACTAAACATTACATATAATTGTAGTATTATTCTTTAGCTATTAAATAATTATAGTGACTAATTGGTCTTGCTAAGAATAGCTAAGACATCTCACTGACTCTGACGCGCTGTTTGTTCTAGATTTAAAGTCAGGTCAGACATGCATAGTATAGACTGCGCGTTATTGTCTGTGACTTCTGCATAATCATGCATGCTTAATATCATAATACCCGTTCAGGGAGCAGGTAGAGCCTACCTCGTGCGAGTTGATAGGTTCCTGCCATAGTTACCTACCTCCTCGTTCGTCCCTTCTCTTTAAAGAAACAAAGAGAAAATATAAAAAAAACAGAGAAAATATAAAAAAAAACACTGTTAGTTAGACGACCTGGAAATCACTTGAAATATATACGTCAACGCTTACCGATTGCAAATTTATATCTGCTACACTTCAGTAAATTTGTTTAATGTTAATCTTAATCAAGTTTTGACGGCCAAAAAGCTTTCAGAGATTAATGGTAAAACACTTTGTTCAGAGATTAACTATACCCTCAGTAGTCTGAGAGTGATCCGACAGTAATACCTTTTTTGTGTGTTTAGTGAATACCTCCATGTCAGAGCATTAGGATCAATTAAATATTATTTAATGTTATCATATTTATTAATGTGCTTGTTAAAAGATCACGTAATCATTATTGGGTATTAATCGAAAGCAGTTTAACTGTAGGTACCGATACCTCTGTCATATCCCATGTTTACCTGACTTCAAAAAAGTAAGTTTTGACCAGTAAGTATATAAAATATGTCCATGACGCACGCTTAGATAGATAGATAGATAGATAGATAGATAGATAGAATACTCTTTATTGAACACACAAAGTAATTACAGCAGATAATATATACAGAAGACACAGTACAAAAGGCGGGCTTATCGCTATAGAGCGATCTCTTCCAGACAACCTTTGGATGAAGGACATAATAGAAGAAAAGGTAAGGCAGGGTGCTTCAGGGGCTTCTTTTTATATGTACAAATAAAAAGAACTAATAAGATAGTTAAGAAAAATTACATACATACTAATAACACAAATAATTACATATACAATAAGAAATTACATATACAGTAAGAAAATAGTCAGGTTGAGTTCGTGTCGGTCATGTCAAGGTTTGTAGGAATGATTTAAGTACCTCCGAATAAATAAGCCGACTCCTTGCCAACTTTACGTGAAATAGGAAAGTATTCCGGAAGACTCGATTCTTCAGCAAAACATTCACGAAGCGCTGCGTTACCGACAACCGAAATTAAATTTCACTTAATTTATCATGAATAGCTAATCAAGTATTTATCCGCAAAACATTTTTACACGAAGTCCATTGAAAGTCCGAAGTTAATTTGCAAGACCGCTAATAGAATCTTTCTTCTTGTTATGAATAAGTACTCATTTAATTTTCTTGCCTGGAAAATCTGCACCCTAATTAGTGGCAGTATAATGTTAATTTATGTACCTACATTATTATTATTACAACTTAATTTTTATAACTTTTATAACTGAAGACTGTCTATATAAAAAAATGCTATTTGTAGGTAATTTGTAGTGTAATGTAGGTACTAGTTTCGTTATCTAAATTATAACATCAATGGTACCTACTGGACCAAAATTAGTCGGGCGATCCCGATAAATCAAAGTGAGTACCTATAGCCGCGTACCCATTTCAATTAAACATTCCGTCCGTCCGTCGTGTTCTTCCTGCAAAGTTGATTTTCTTAATGTTGTATTGATACAATACAATACAATACAAAAATTCTTTATTGTACACCATTTGACACCATGAGATACATTGAAAAAAAAACCACACAAAACAGAAGGGCGTAGACAATGGGCGGTCTTATCGCTTGAAGCAATCTCTTCCAGACAACCATGGTTGGACATATCGGTGTCTTTACAGTAAGCATTACCTACATAATCTGATCACTAAACATGATGTATCGATATTCCTGTAGCTAGTTACTAATGTTATTAACGGTTGAATTACAACGTCTCCGATAAATTCGTACACGATACGTAACATCACGTAATTAGGTAGGTAACTGTAGTATGACGGGGTAATTGCTCAGTCATACTAGTTGAAATCCTTCGAGATAGCAATATTACCAATACAGTGTATAATTAATTTAAACCAACGTTCGTTAACGTTTCTCTGTGGGTGAGTACCTACCTACTACGTACGTACTAAGTAGTCTAGTAGTCTTGTCGTCTGTAAATGGTATTGTTTGCGCTTATGTTTACCACATTGTTATATCAATGTTTGTTGATATTAAGTAAGTGCTAGCTGTTGCCCGCAACTTCGTCCTCGTTAAATTTATAATCAAACTTGCTGTTTCCCACGGCTCCGCCTGCGTAAAAATGGTTATTCTATACAAATGGTTTATGCAACGCCGAGATTTAAGATTGCAGGATTGTTGAAATTTCGTTCACCTTTTCTACCACTTTAAGGGGAAAAGAATTTGTATCTAAAAGACTAAAATTATTATTAAAAATATATTATTAAAAATGGTTGATCTACAAACTTCTTTGACCTTTTCTACCACCTTAGGGATGTTTTTCTAAAAACATTGAATCATGTCGTCTTCTACTTGTTACTCAATGGTCTAACCATATACCAACGTTCGTAGCTTAAGCCTTTCAATTATTATTAATGCAGTTTCGTATAACTTTTTAACCCCAATTTCATCCCTTTAGCGGTTGAATTTTGCAATTTCCATTCTTAGCTGCCGTTTCCTACCTAAAAACCACCAGCCTGCATCATAGGTCTAGTAGTTTTCAGATTTCGTGTTAAATAAGAATAAGTGAGTGAGTGACCATTCGCTTTTATATAGGCATAGATTTCAGGTTTTAAAATATCCTATAACCTATTCCGTGACTCAATCTGTCTCTCTACAAAATGTTATGAAGATCGGTTGTGTGGTTTAGCAGTCACGTTGTCAATTAAACAAATTTACGCATTTATAATGTAAGCTTCCTTTGCACTACTGTTAACGGGCTAAAGATTCGCGATTTATTTAATAATGTTACCTTCTAGGACCAATATCAATATATATTTTTTTGGTTATTCAGAGCACATCCAATTCGCTGAATCTTCAATTTTGAATTGTATCTCTAATCAATTAGAATTTAACGCTCCATGATTCTGGAACAATCAACAATAGCAGCGGCTGATTAGAAGCGAAATGTGCTTCGCCCACGACTCGCTTTGTATACAAATTATCGTGATTTGACTAAATTTAAACGGCGAAAGACTCGAAGCTTAATTCGACTCCAAAGAAACCTCAGTTCCAATCCCAGCCGTGCTTGCATCTGCCACTATTCGAATTACCGTACCATTTAAAAAGCATACCTACCTGCCTCAACTACCATGCTAGGTAACAGGGGCGACTCAGCAATAATGATTACAAGTGAAGCATGTTAAGTCTGCCATCACGCACTTGGCTATTACTCAGAGGTTACAGTGTTGCCTTACTGTAATCCTGTTTCTACAAATCTTGCATTAAGTGCAGACAGATTAATTGCAGACACTCAGATCCTTTTGGCGGGCAAAACCAACGGGTGCATTTTATCATCCCGAGAAAACTGCCCGGGTTTGTAGGGAAGTACCTCGAGTCCCGAATACCTCACAAGGAAAAGATGGTAGTACGCATACGGTTCGCCCAGAGCGATACCAACCGCCAATCCCAGTTCTGCTGTGCAATAATTGTTTTCCAACAATTTGTTACAGTCGGAAGGTATGCTGGTTGTAAGAGGCGACTATCTCAGTCCTAAAGGATAGCAACCGCAACAGACTACTATGACTTAATATTTTCATATTTAGAACTTTTTTATTTCTTTTTAGTTTAGTAGTTGTGCAGTCGGCTTTTTCGTTTCTTTATAATAATTTTATTTTAAATTTATTTTCATGTAGCTAGTAGGCAATCTTTTTGGCCGCGCATAAGTTGTGGAATTGGCTTCCGTCTGAGGTTTTCTGTGGATTATGACATGGGGTTCTGCAAAAAAGGCGCAAAAAGAGCTCTCCTTCAGGGCCAGCGAAGCATTAGCGACTCCTCTGGTGTAGCTAGTCTCCATAGGTGACGGTGACAATTTACAATCAGGCCCGTCTGCTTGTTCGTTGCTAAATATTATAAAGAAAACGGAATACGATAGGTAGGTAAAGGTAAAGGTAAGGCTCAACATTATGCCTAACAGTGAGCTAGCACCTACTTACCTACGGCTGAAAGACAAAGATTCTAAAGAACGTAACTTTCTTAATTAACGGACGAGTGTAATTAACTGGGAACACTGTAACTTCGGAGGGCCCTATTCAATTGGAAAGCATTTCATAGTCTGATTCGGAGATGCCTAATGAATAGGAGTCGGATATTTTTGTTACATTCTTACCTTTACATAAATCTATTTAGCCACAAAAAATGTAATTGTGTTTCGTGTATTTATGCATTTAATTCCTAAGCCTGGGTGGGGCCAAAATGTTTTATCAACTTAAAGACCTATGCCTAGTACAGGGAGACCAATTTCTAGCAGGACATTAATTTGTAAACATTTTAGGGTTCTTCAACATAAATATACCAATAGAAAATATACCTATTTAAAATTCTGAAATGCGATAAATATACGACTGAGACAAAAAGATAGCAACATTTTTTATCACCACTATCACTTAAAAATGTGTAGCAGCGAACCGTAATATTGATGGATAGAAAATTGAACAACACAACGACATTTCAAGATTACTTAGTTCTTTATTTTTTTC
>DWLO01001581.1:0-14530 GCA_018245335.1 Dalla quadristriga | reverse complement strand
GGTACTGCCACATTATTGTAGTTTAGTTCACAACTATAGCATTATACTCTATGAGCGTATATGCATTTCGAATCCTTCTCGCTCGCACATTCTAACATTTTCAATGATAAGCAATGTTAGGCAAGCCCTTAAGCTTATTTAAATTTTTAGGTATAAACGGTGATCGTGAAATGATTGCGTCCTTGATGATGGCCAACTTCGATGTATTCGACGTTACTATGAGTGATTTGCAGGCCAAGAAGTTCACTTTGGACCAAGTTCAGGGGCTAGTCTTCCCTGGAGGCTTCAGTTATGCTGGTCAGTTTCCTAGAACATTTATTTATTTAAAGTTTATGCAACACCTTAAACTAAGGGATACAAAGAACATACTTAAAGCCAGCTGGCATTTTCTCCCAGTTCGCTCTGAGTGATGATGAGAAGGCTTCTTAGGTGCAATTATATACAACTAAGTAATAATTAACAAAACATAACAATACATAAGACAATAGCTTTTGCGTGCGTAAAATTAGTTTTTCAATACAAACTTTAATCCCCTGTTCAACCCACATAGTGTTTAATTTTTGGAAATAATAGCATATGTGCTATTATGGTGTATAATTGGTATCAGCTATAACATTAATTTCATCAAAATACGTTCAGTAGTTTTTGCGTAAAAGAGTAACAACCATCCATCCTTACAAACTTACGAATTTTAATATTTGTTGGAAGTAGGATAGTATCATTTAATATACTCGTTTTATTATATTATGTAATATAAAACAAGATAAGTCATATCGATGGGTGTTTGTTACTCAATGACACAAACACTACTGAACAAATTGTTATGAATATCGCTGTGAAAATTGACCCCTGGAGAAGGTCATTCTACTTGGTATATATTTTTGTAAAAATCGCAAACGGGCATGCAGTCCCGCCATCCACTGCAGCACATGGACATCTGTGACAAACCTCGAATAGGACTGTACGAGCGACTGTTACTTAGTCCTGTTATTATTAGAAAAGTATAACAGAAAGTATTAAGTCTACTTTTAAAGAGGGTGGAACAGGGGATGAACTTAAAGATATATAAACATATACGGAAAAACTAATTTTACGTGATCGGAGCCGCTAGCAACTTTGTCCTAAAATATGTTTCTATTTCTCCAGACACACTGGGATCGGCGAAAGGTTGGGCCGCGGGCATTTTGTTCTCCGAGTCGTTGAGCAGGCAGTTCTCGCACTTCAAGAGCAGGAGCGACACGTTCTCGCTGGGCGTGTGCAACGGCTGCCAGCTGATGGCTCTGCTGGGCTGGGTCAACCCGCAGGAGGAAACTAGAACCGGTGCCACACAAGTCTTCCTCGACCGCAACTTGTCGGAAAGGTATGTATCCTAAGCCCCACAGTTCTATTACTAACGAATACTAGCCAACTAATGTACCCTTTACATTCCATGAAAATTTAATCAAAATCCCTTCTGCAGTATCAGAGACTATTCGCAACAAATAAAAAACGCAGACAGACGGGCAGACTGACATAAATTCTAAAAACGGTTGCTTATGTTTAGGTGTCGTATAAATAGCATATTCCATTTAATTATTGACCTTAATTTTAAAAATTCAATGTCACAGACCCTCCAATTGTATTTATTAGTAAGCTGTATTCTTTAACGAATCGTTAAAATCGTTGCTTAGCGAAAAGACCGCCCTCGTACCTTAGATTTTAAGTATTTCTTGTATACTCCATTGTGATTTTTATGGAGTACGATAAAGAGTAAAATAATAATAAAAAAGTTTTCCTTGCGTGCAGACAATGATACATGCACCCCTTTTTTTAAATTGGATAGATTCGAATGCCGTTGGAGCGCGGTGAAGATATCGGAGTTGAGCGGCGGTGACGTGTGGTTTGACGGCATGGGCGGCAGCGTGCTGGGCGTGTGGGTGGCGCACGGCGAGGGCCGGTTCGCGTTCGCCCGTCTTGAGGGAAAACAACAGATCGCGTTGCAGTACGTGGACGATGACGGATTCGCTACCGAGGCGTACCCGATGAACCCCAATGGCAGCCCCGGTATGTAACTACTCGTTTTCTGCGTGATCCATATCTCTTTACTTGTAAAAAATGGCATTTTCAGAGGCTTGGAGTGGCGTCAACTACCGGAGGCATATGTCCAGCAGTGGCCTTAAAAGCTGATGTATGGATGCGGGATGGTAGACTAACTGTTGGTGGATCTGGTTTGGCTGACAATTATTAACTGTGTGTTCGCAGAGGGTATAGCGGGCGTGCG
This sequence comes from Dalla quadristriga, assembly GCA_018245335.1. Taxonomy (NCBI): domain Eukaryota; kingdom Metazoa; phylum Arthropoda; class Insecta; order Lepidoptera; family Hesperiidae; genus Dalla; species Dalla quadristriga. The sequence goes on along the minus strand of DWLO01001581.1, from coordinate 12,270 downwards.
TTCGCGTGATGGGCGGCACTTGGCGATGATGCCACACCCCGAGCGCTGCGTGCTGCGCTGGCAGTGCCCCGCCCCGCAACCCGTACACGCCGCCCCCGCGCACCCCTTCAGCCAAGCCTCACCCTGGCTGCGACTTTTCCAAAACGCGTATAACTGGGCTTCACAATCATAGAAAGGAGACTAATTTCTATTTTCGCCATTACATTATTATATACTCCGAGAATAACTGCATAAGATACGAATGTAGCTTTGACCGAATGAGAGGTTTTCTGCTGCATAATGCCCATAATTTTACTTTACCAGCTTTTCTTAGTAAGATACATTGATTTGCTTTGCAAATACCAAAAGATGCATATTATAAGATATAATTTACTAAATTTAAAACAAAAATGTCTTTTGCTGTAAAGATACAAGACATAAGCTCGAATTGAGTTACGCATACTCTCAGGTTTCTGTTAACGTCATCTATGATTTCAAATTGAAATTACAACGTAATTCGTCTTCTTTGTTGATACAGCGTAACATTGCTCTCTTTCGTTCTAATGTGTTTTCGCATAGGACAAAATTACAGAATAATTTTTTTCGTTTTCCCAAAAATCTACATTCTTGAGTTAAGCCATTAAGCGTGCGATATCTATGTTTAGATTGTGTAACTGTGTCATACGTTTTTATATCTATAAACATTACACACAACTACTTCTGATTGCATTCCTGTTCAATTCCATTATTCTAGTGTATGATTTAATTAAAAATCAAGAAAACCAATGTTTGAAGTTAGTATTTTATAATATTAATTGTAATGCTTTTTTATTTTATGTAGGTGCATGTACTTCTATTATGCTTGGAAAGTTTTGAATGTTTATTGTTGTAATGTAATTGTTTTTAAAGGCTTTCTAATGCTCTTATTAGTTCATTTTATGTTTCTATTACTTGTTGTATAATGATCTGATTTTTTTTTACAGTGAACAATTTATTTGCTTTATTTCTAAATAGCTGGTCAAGGACTAAGTATTGTATGTTCAACATGTCATGACAAAAAGGAGCAATTCCTTTCTTAATAATATATAGTGCGCCTACCTACCGATAATGTCCATAATTCTATTGCCAATAATTATGGTTAATGAAAATCATTTTTCAAAAGTATACCTAGACTTTTACAATCGTTGAAAATGTTAGAATGCGCGAGCGAGCGGGAAACGAAACTGATAAACGCTCATAAGGAGAGGAGTTGCCGAAAACAGTTATAAAAAGATAGGGTGCATGAAAAATTACAAGAGAGAAATAATTGTTTATTATTTTATAAATTAATTTTAGAATTGTAGAATTTGTCGCTTGTTTGTATATGAAGTGGCCATATAGATGTTGTTTTGCTTACATTTTAACCCTTTTTAAGCAGACAGGTATGCTTGATCATAATTATGAAGTTTTTAAAGTGTTATTTATCAGTTTTAGCAATATAATAGTTATTATTAAAGTTCCTAGTGCCTTACATACATAAAAGGTAAATTAATTTTGAAATAAAAACTAAATGTTGAATTGTAAAAGTTTTATAATAGGATGATTTTTTTTATTGTTAAGCTGTAAGTGTCTTCAGGAGCAACCAATATCATTAAGAAGTTATTAAAATGTTGAAAACATACATTTTATTTCCTATCTAATTTCATCATCTAATATCATGTACTGATTAAGAACTTTTAACGATTTTTAACAAACTTTTAATGATTAAGAATTTTTAACACCTGAGTGGAGTATTTAAACTAAAAGAAAATACAAGGTACCTATAGTTTATAAATATATCTGATATTATTTTTATATTTCGTTTATATTGTAATTATAAAGCTATGTAAATGTAAGAAAATTAAATAAAACTTGTAGTTAATACAAATATTTATTTTCCTTTGATAAAAATTAAACCATCAAAATTCAACCTAGATTCCGATTGTGTCATTTGATTTCATATGTTCATTGCCATAATATTTTGTAATGATTTACTCAGGTCTTTTCTCCGGCTTCGCTCCAAAGCATTGCAAATGACAAAAAACCATTTTTGAGGATCAGCTTTCTCAATATATAACTCCATTAATATTTTTGCTTTGCTTTCCAAGTTGTCGTTATTAGAGTCAATTTCATCTATTGTACATTCTCTTATGTTTTTGAAGTTCCTAGCTAAGTCACGCCAGTCAGTTCCAATTTCTTCTACAATAGTGTTAATGATCCTCTGTTTCTTTCTGTCACTTAAGTTTCCAAATGGATGGTTGTTCAAAGGACTAGAAACTTCTTGCCTGGTGGCAGCATTTTGCGTAATTTCAGAGGCTGAAATAAATAATACAATAATTACCATACAAGTCATATTGCATAAGGGTCATATGGGAAAATAGTAGAGTAGTAATGGTCATTGTGTAGTGACAAATAAGATAAAGTATGACAACCAAAGAAGTCTGAAAATAAACCTATTGAAAGAACAATATTAGACAAAGGAATTTATTTTGAATTGCTTTCAATGTCATAACAAACAAGAAACCACTAATGCACATATTTAAGTACTATACTAATGAGCTCTTCCGCGCGCTGGGCCACAGCAAAGCCACACATGCCTGCCACAAGTTGCGGATGAGATTTTTCACACATACATTTTGTATATCATAGGTGAAAACTTAGTATTAGACCAGCCACATTTGAGCCACAAGCTGTGGGAATGGTCAGCATTCGCTACTGGTGGCTGCGTTTTGCCACTCGCTTCCCGCTCACACTTGACCACAAGTTAATTGGGCGACAATGGTTTTTAATTTGTCAATGTATTCTACATCCCATTTTTACACCCCTATAAAATACAAAGAAATTAACAATTCATTCTAGCTACTAGTGACTACAACTGGAAGCAGTTTACACGTTTAGATAAATGTGGTAAAATATTTCTGAACTTGGGACACCCAGATAATAATAAAAAGGAAATTACCATAATTATTCCCGTATTCCCTTAACCTGACTTGAGCAGCTTCGTATTCATAAATTTTTCTTTCCAAAGCACTGTCGTTCGGTAATCTCCGTACAATCTCTCTTAGTGGCACAATATCATCCTTAGATAAAACATTTCTTATTTCCAAAACATTCAAGAGCTGACCAACATTTGTAATTTGCTCAAATCGCCTCAAAGAATCTATATCGTCTTTATAAAACTCCTTCAGAGTTTGTAGAATTTGACCGTGTATTTTACTTGTTCCCACACTGACTAATAGCTGTCGTTTGAGTTCGTCATATTCAACAACAGTCATTTTCATTGATTTTTCCTGAACACACTTATATTTTATTTATACTTTTTCCTGGTAAGTATGTAATACAAAATTTCGAATCAACTCATTAGAATTTTATTTCGTGCACTGATAAATTCCTTCATTTGATATTTATCGACTATTGAACTCAAACTCAACACTCGGATGGATATTTAACTCAATAATATGAAAAAGAAGACCACAATGAAAACAAGAATAAATCATTCAGTCAAGCATAATCTCATAAACTTATAAATTGGACAACAAATGAACCAATAGAAAATTATTGAAATTTAACAATTGACAGATTTGACATACCAACTGTCTTTCGTTGTCAACAGCTCAAAAACGTTCCGTTTCTCTAATGATATCAACTTTCATCGTTTTAGAAAAATGTTACGATTATAATAATTATTGAGTAAAGAAAACAATACCTGGTCGTATAATATTGCATGAGTAATTTTTGTTTACCTAATGTAAATTAAATTTAGTTCTAAATTTATTTCCAGGCCTTTTTTTCTATGATCATTCCTATGTCAGTTAAGTGTAAAGGAAAATATGACTTGTATTTTTTTATTGTTATTAATTAACTGGGAAGACCCACTCAACCATAGATAGAATACGTTTAATTTAAAAATCAGAGCTTAGAACCAAACTATAAATTACTAATTACTAATAAATAATAATTTGTGAAGGGATGTCGTACTGTCTATGTCGGCTTTCTCTAGCGCCGAATCACCTGAATCGTGCTAGACATAACTGATAAGTGGCTTTTGCTCATGAATATCTCAACGCAGAACATTTTTCTTCATCTGCACTTACACCAAGTCTAATGTAGCAAACGAGCATGAAGTCCCACCATCCACTGACGCCCACAGACATCTGTGACAAACCTCGAATAAGACTACGAGGGACTAAGTTAATTAATCAGTTAATCCCGCTAGTAATTAACAATCTTGACCCTTTTATAAGTGGTATAAAGGGGTCAAGATTCTACTAAATTGTGTAAGAGTACCTACGTTTTGTTAAAGTCTGATAAACTGATAAAAAGATCAGAGTTCAATGCTGAGAATATTCCAAAATGTTACTAACGGATGCTTTTCTTGTTACAAGGTTCATTTGTTTACAACCCAGTACTACGATGTCCCAGTGCTGATGGGTGGAGGGAAATGGGTGCCAACTAAGTTATTATTTCAGTTAACATTAATTACCAAGCTGCTTAAATGTAAGTTTGCTGCTTGATGGGATTGTGACAAGTAATCATGGAAGCGATGTTCTTATTTTTTAAAATATGAAGTCAGCCGGCAACCTTGACTGTAACTTCGCTGAAAATGTAGTTACATCCTGTAACTCTTTACAGGATCTAATTACCTTTCCTTTCCTGTAAGGTTTAATTAAGAACTACAGGTATCTTACTTACCCTACCTACCCTGAATATCCCAGACGGCGGATTTGTGCCGTCTTTTACTTAAGACTTTATACAATATTGGTAGAGTCCTAAATATCCTAGACAACTGCGTCTTGCCGACTTTTACGTGAGAATCTATATTGGAAGAGTCTTATGTAAAATTATAACTATATATTTTTAATCAGTATCTCTTTTTCTCTTTATGTTGAAGTTTCTCAAGTATATGTAACCTTATAATGAAATAAAAAGATACGAATACAATTTTGAATTTGTTTTCTAGGTTTTAAGTTCAATTTCCAAATTTTCAGAAGGAAACATTAAACAATAATAATATGATGGAACTTATTATCACTTTAATTTTTTATTAATTTCGACGTTACGATGACCCCTTTTAAAATGGAGGTACCTAATAGTACCTCACTATTATCATAAAACTAGAATTGAAACACTAGTTGTTCGTATGTACTACAGTATGTATTATTGTTGATGAGTGCATTAACAAAGCAGACGTCAGTACTGATAACACGTAGAATACCGAATAATATAATGTTTGCTCATCGCTCCAAGTTATGTTTTCGTTCAATACATTTTCTTATTGCCCGGGCTTATCAAAACAGTCCCAGCTTTTGAATCATCTGACCCCTCTATCAGTCTTTTGTAACACGGGCGGTGACACGATCAAGACATTTTATTAATTCAGATTTAACAATACGTTTTAACAATCCGGCCATAATGATCAGGATAGTAAGCGGATATTCCTCGTTCAAAAGTAAACTAAATAATACTACGAAGTTTCTGGCAAGTTCACGGTGTAAAAATGTGTGGAAAAGTGCGCATCGATGTGTTACAACGCAAAGTTCTAAGTCCGATAGTTTATTCCCGGAAAGAATTGATTTTCCCAGTAAACATATAGGTCCTAGAGATCAAGATTTAGTGACAATGTTAGATTCCTTGGGATATAAGGTATGTAGAGATACGGTCCGAGAATCACAAAGATAATGAAAGAAAACATAACATCAAGTGCGTCTGCGTTTGCTTTATTTTGATCAGAAGTACCTTTATTTGTTTTTAGAGCTTAGATCAACTAACTAATGATGCGGTTCCAAAAAAAATCCAACTCCAAGGATTGATGGACATAGACGACCCTATGAGTATGTAAATTTAAAAAATATTATTTTCCTCTTTTAAAAACCTCAATAAATATATTCATCTATGTATTTCAGGTGAATACGACCTAATTAAACGTGTTCATAAAATTGCTGAACAAAATCAAATTTGGAGGACTTATATCGGAATGGGTTACCATAACTGTTGTGTGCCTCACACGATTATGCGAAATATGTTTGAAAATCCTGGATGGCAAGTAACATAGTATTATTATTATGTATCTTGTTGACATATCACGGGTCTCAGATGAAACTGGACCCGGTCATTTGGAAGGCTTGCGTGGGGACGCAGGTCCAGCACGTAGATGCCCCTTTGAGACATTATAATGTTAATAATATGGTGCACATGGCAGATACCACCCTCGATCGACTGCACCAAGAATTGGTATACTCGAAGGTGGTCCCGGCAAGAAATTTGGGCCACAGACGAAAAAAAATTTGAGCAGTATGTGTCGGCCTCATTCGTAAGCTCAAGTTTACTCACCGCGCTATGGATAGAGTAATGCTCGGAATTTCGGTACGCGACCGAATTCGCATTGATGAAATCCGTAGACGAACAAAAGATAGGTACAACATAGCTCGCAGAATTAGAAAGCTGAAGTGGCAATGGCCACGTCGTTCGAAGGACTGAAAACCGATGGGGAAGAAAGGTCTTCAAATAGACACAACTCGGAAAAAAGAGCACAGGTCGCCCTTCGACAAGGTGGACTGACGACCTGAAGAAAACAGCGGGAAACCGCTGGATTCAGAGGGCATAGGACCGGTCGGAGTGGTGTCCATTAAGGGAGGCCTATGGATTAGGAAGGGGGATGTCCAGCAGTGTACCTCTAAAGGCTGATGGACAAATGGATGGTTTGTCAGCATGAAATTGTTAGATTCCATTTAATTGTGTTCCAATTGCAATTGAACAGGCATTTTGTGGAAGCAATAAATACTTAGCTGTAAAATAATGAAATGATTTGTTAATTCTTTGTGGAGGTAAATTAAGTATAACTTAAAATCAAAATTTCCATTTTCCTTTTTTTAACGTATTTACCTATGTGCCATAGGACAACGCAATATACACCGTATCAACCAGAAGTGGCGCAAGGAAGATTAGAAGGACTCCTTAATTATCAAACTATGGTCAGCGATTTAACTGGATTAGACGTCGCTAATGCTTCTTTACTTGATGAAGGAACCGCTGCTGCAGAAGCCTTATCACTCTGTCACAGGTGAAGGCCACTAAATCAATTGTTTACTAATTAGATTTGTTTACAAGAATGCCCTTAGGTATTCAGCACCGTTAAAGTTCGTTTGATTGAAAATCACTTGATTCCTTTAACTTTTAACTGCTACGTAATACGTCCGTGACATTCAATTACCCACATTATTGTTATTTATTTATTGTATTGTACATAGTTATACCAGCTCTTACAATTAGTTCAGTTCAGTACATTTGCCCATTATCATGGGATTGCAAACATATTAGGAGCAGGTTACACAATGATTTCTAAAATAAAATGTATAATATCATCTCATGCTTTGTCAATATCAATGAAAATAACAACATTTAACGTTTGATTTCCGATATTGAGACGTCAATATGCTGACGACGCGGCGTCTTATCTTATCATAATACCTACCCACATAAGAATAATTAGGGATGTTAACATTGGGAAGAGGTATCGTACTCAAATAAACCTTAACTGGAGGTGAAGAAATAACTAAAATGAATCTCCAAAAAGATGAATTTAATCATTAATAATCATTTAATAATTTAATTATTCACGATAACTGCCAACTAATTTTTTAACTGGGTTGCGGCAATACTTACGTAGATGTAATGGGATATGACTAGTTTTGGTACAATACGCGGTAAAGCCGCGTACCCACTTAAAATGAGAACGGACTCTCACGAATCCTTTAGTAGTAAAATTGTCAAGCAAATTGCTAGAAAACTATTTTTGTTCCACAGACACAACAAAAGGACTAAATTCGTAGTATCTGAAAGACTGCATCCTCAAACGCTGGCTGTCGTACAAACTCGCCTGGACGCTTTGGGGCTGGAAGTGAAAGTGGTGCCAGACGTGCGGCAGGCCGACTTTGCGCAGAGGGACATCTCTGCTGTCCTACTGCAATGCCCCGACACTAGAGGCTTAGTCTATGATTATTCAGCTTTAGCGGCTGCGGCTCAGGAGCACGGGGTTAGTACGCACGTACAAACAAAGATATCTACATCATCGACAACTCATCACCGGCGCAGTACTGAGCACGGGTCTCCTCTCAGAATTAGGGGGGCTAAGGGCTTCCCATGCTTTTGAGAACATTATGGAAAAACCTGATTTCATCACGATGGAGAAAACTTTTAAATTATTAAGTTGTTTAAAACGAACATAACTTAGTAAATTCCATAGGTGCCTGGAATTTTAACTCCCGACCTGCCGAGTTGCCCGAGTATGAGGCCTAAGTCTTAATCACTCGGCTATCACCGTGCAATTACCGACGCTGCTGAAATACTTAATTAACCTTAACCTTGTAAGATTGTTTATAAATTAACTGGTCGCTGTACAATTTAAGTAACTTACCGAAATTGAACGCCGATCTCAACCAAACACGTCCAATCAACGTGATGACAATGAAACCTGTTTTTATGTAAATACGGTAGCATAGGATGCAGCTGTCGTTACGCTGGTTTTCGCTGGTTGCTACTTTCAGTTCATAAAAAAGTGGTTTAATCTTAGATTGAAACAAATAAGTAGGTACGCCTATACATCGCGTTACAGAAAAGTGGATTAGATGCAAATACACGTAAACTCACAAAATTACAATTTTTGAATCGTGCACAATTATTAAAAAATATCAGGGACAGTGAGACGTACTCAATATGAATTCCGCTATGTTATCGAATCGCGTACGAACAAAACAATGTTTCGTCAGCGACTAAACGAGGCTTTGAGATCACGCCTGATACGTAGGTAACGTGTCTAACTTTTTGAATTAATCCAAGGATTTAATAATAAATTTCTGTGTAGACTTTAGTTGTTGTGGCGACGGACTTGCTAGCATTGGCGTTACTCCGGCCCCCGGCTGAATGCGGCGCGGCGCTCGCGGTGGGCACCTCTCAAAGGTTCGGAGTGCCTCTCGGTTACGGAGGACCTCACGCGGGCTTCTTCGCTGCTGAACATGCCCTGGTCCGCCTCATGCCTGGGCGTATGGTTGGAGTAACGAGAGATGCTGCGGGAAGGGATGCTTATAGGTAAACTTCCAAAAGAAATGTAAGCAAATAACTTGTTAAGTGGTTAAGTCCTTAAAAACTGACATATTTACCAAAAACTAGTGTTTGCCCACTGGTCGAAATACGACCATAATCATTATTGAAAATTTAAGAAAAACATAAAAGAATTTGCATGTTTCGCATCTCTTTTTTATTGATAACAAACACTAACGCTCTTTTTATTGCTCGCTCGTCAATTACCAAACAAAAACAAAAAATAACGATATCGCAGGACAAAAAGGCACTGTTACATAACATGATGGTGGCGTCTAATTTTATATAATATATCTAAGTATACTTTCGTGGTTAATCGCTAAAATTTTAGCTTCGGATATAACGATAATAAGGCTGGTTGAAGCTTAATATGTTCGTTCGTGATATACCGTTGAACTAAAATGATGTAACGAATTGTCTTCGTTACAGATTAGCACTTCAGACGCGCGAACAGCACATAAGGCGAGACAAGGCCACTTCCAACATATGCACAGCGCAAGCGCTCCTCGCTAACATGTCTGCCATGTTTGCTGTCTACCACGGCCCCCAGGGTCTTAGAGATATTGCCACTCGAGTCCACAACGCCACTCTGGTGCTTGATCACGGTAAAACATTTGGTTTTTTTTAGACATGGACATCTTTGACAAACTTCGAATAGGTCTACACGAGGGAATGTTAGCGTATAGTTAAGTCCTGTTAATATCGGGCGTCAGTAAGAATATTAGTTGGATAGTATTCGTTAGGCAGAGGATTATGGGTGTTAGGACGGTTCGAGTGAGTGAATCCTGTTAGCAAATAAAAGTATGTCTTTATATAGTATATAACTCTGCTGTACGTGTTTGCCATTGAACTTCTCCTAAACGGCTTGAACGATGTTGATGAAATTTATGGGTGGGTTGGTCCCTGGATCGTTTAGGACCACAATTGGACCCGTTAGGTGGCGTTGCAATCGGGTTCTAAGTTTTTATTTATTTTCAAGGTAGGACAACGTCTGCCGGGCCCGCTAGTATATAAATAAAATTAATGTAGTATATTGCGTTTTTTTTAACTTTCCAGGAGTAAGGCAACGCGGACACAAGCAGGCTAACGACGTTTACTTCGACACACTGTACATCGAACCAGTGGTAGAACATGATGCCACCGCCATCAAAGCTCGCGCGCAGGAGAAGAAAATCAATTTGCGTTACTTCGACGATGGAGCCATCGGGGTTGCTTTAGACGAAACTACCACTATGCAAGACGTTGATGACCTGCTGTGGATATTTGATTGCAAGAAAATTAATGAGGTGGCGTTTTATTCTTTATGTGTACCTATAAGATAGTAAAGAGCATGCAGCTCCACCCATCCGCTGCAGCTCATGACATCCGTGACAAAACTCGAATAGAACCGTAAAAGGAACTGGAGATGTTAGTTCAGGTAATTCGACATGTTAATAGGAATGTTAGTTGGTCAGTATTCGTTGGTATAAGGATTATGGATTTATTTATTTTATTTTTATTTACTTGGTAATCCAACAGCGTTACATCGTTACTATTAAGACTTTGACAAATAGATAATTGATCAAACTATCTGCCTTAAATTCAACGCAATAGTGAGAATTTTTAAACTATGAGTTTGGTTTTTCATACAGGTCATGCAGAGTGATGATGTAAGAAGTCGTAGTATTCCTAAAGGCCCTTTTCGACGAACTTCGCCTTATCTGACTCATCCCGTGTTCAACATGCATCACTCTGAAACAAGGATCGTCCGCTACATGAAAAGACTGGAAAACAAAGATATATCGCTCGTCCATTCTATGATACCCTTAGTAAGTTTCTAAATAGCTAAACTTTGTTTGCGAACTTAACTATGAAACTTAGCTTTAACTCCGTTGCGCAGTGGTAAGTGACCATGACTGACGAGCTGTGGGTCCCGGGTTCGACCCCCGGCCGGGGAAGGCATTTATTTGGTAGATAAATGTTTGTCGAGTTACTGTATGTTAAATTGTGTTGTTTTCTGTTGCGTCTGCCGCAACACAGGGATTCATAGTCCGGGGGTGGTGAGTGTGTAAGCGTTCAACAAACACTATACGGTAAGTTAGTGTACCCTCTACAATCCCTAAAAATTACCCCAAAATTCTTTCAGCGGTTTCGGGGCCTATTTTCGAAAAAGAAACGCTGTCAGACAGACAAACAAATATTCTAAATAAGGTTATGTTTAGGCGTCATATAAATAGAATAATCTATTTAATTATTGTACTTAATTTTAAAATAACAGAGAAACACTCCAATTTCATTTATTGGAAAGAATTTAAATTAATTTGTAATATTAAACTTTTAGGGTTCTTGCACAATGAAACTTAATTCGACGACAGAAATGATGCCGTGTTCACTGAAACATTTTACTGACATTCATCCATTTGCGCCGCTCGAGCAGTGCCAGGGATACCACACTCTGTTCGAAGAACTCGCCAGAGACCTTTGTGCGATCACAGGCTACGATAGAGTTTCATTTCAACCAAACAGGTAAAATACTGCTAAATTTTATATAGGAAAATAGTTAACATAAAGAAGACATTATGAATTTATAATCATAAACAAAATTGTGTGCATTATTTAAATATTCTGCAAATTGTTTCTGTCTCTGATATTAATTGGAATCTCATTTTCCTTTGAAAATGACAGTAACATAGTCTTTTTGAAGTTGTGGTCAGCACACTTTATTCCATCATTATCGACAGTCTGTATTTCTTCACAGCTGAAGATCTATAGTTCTTCACCGAGGTAGGTACGTCCACCCAGAACGCACTGACCTTTATTCGGACTTTTATTCTATTTTACTATTCGTAATAAATTTAATTTGATGTCTAAATGCTTCAGTGGTGCACAAGGAGAATACGCGGGGTTACGAACGATCAAACGGTACCACGAGTTTCGCGGAGATACCGGTCGGAACATCTGCTTGATCCCCATCAGCGCGCACGGCACCAACCCCGCGTCTGCGCACATGGCCGGCATGCGCGTCTGCGCCATTCGCGTAACGCCCTCTGGTGATATCGACATGGAACATTTAAAGGACTTGGTAATTTGACATTGACTGTCGCATCGTTAAGAAAACTCTTGAAAACTTTGCTTTAACTCTTTTATCTACCATTATCATTATAAAAATGATTTGTTGTTCGCGTTTTGAACATAATT
>DWLO01001580.1:0-14530 GCA_018245335.1 Dalla quadristriga | reverse complement strand
TCCTTGAAACAAAACAAAAATACACACTTATGCCTCCTGAACATCAGGAGAGAGTGGAATGCCCAGTTTTTCCAGAGCCCCCATATTTAATATTAAGTAGTTGTATAAATATGATAGGTTACTTTGTTACTAACATATAAGACTGTTTATAAGAAATTACTACAAACAATTATACTACTACAATTATATACTAATTTACTACAAAATATGGATTTGCTCCGAAATACTTAAATAAAATAAAAATAATTTAGCAATACTTCTACAAAACAAAACTTCCACTCGGACCCGTTCGTCAGAGGCTTCGGACAACTTAACATTTTGAATGGCAGGGTACTCTGGTAAACGGACGGACACTATTGGTGCGACAACAAAACTTTTAAGGTGTTAAACCCTAAGAACACAACATATATAATATTGTATCTATGATTTAGTCTTCCTTTTTCCGATCTCAAATATGTAGAGAGTAGAAAGCTGAGACAATGATGTAAAATTGTTTTGACATTGACACTTGACTTTGTGATACATTGTCGTTCCTTCACATCGCGTCAACATGCGTCATAAGTAATTTTTTCCCGCGCTTTTGAATTACGGTAAGTGACAAGTCAACGACCCGTCGTTATGAGATGAGGTATTATGTCTAGTCTGTTGTATCTTGGGAATTTGTACATGCTAGTTACTTACCTTAGAAGTGGTAATGCAGCAATGAGCGACTCCAAATAGTATTGTGATTCAGCTAAAAGCTATTATAAGACACATTCAGACTGTAAAGTAAGATTATGATCAATGATAATGTTATTGAAAATATCGCTATCTACTGCTGTTGAGTACACAGCTGTACATCTGTTAGCGAAATATTGAACTAGTGTGTTACGTTTTTTGTGACGTTCGTGTTTTTTTTCAATTCATTCTCTATCCCGTAGGCCGATTCGTTCCAAGCAGTTTACGTACTTTCAGGGATACACCTGACGTATCGTAGGGTAGCGTCGCGATTTAAAACGCCCGATATCAGAAAATAATAATAATAAATAAAATATAGACCAAACCAGCGTTTCGATATTTGACACGTCATAATATTTGCATTTTACTTTGAAATTAACCACTCATGCAAACACACCGCAACTTTATTTGCGGCGAGCGAAGCACAGTCAGCCAGAAACAACCAACTTACAAAATGATTCCTGTCTAAACGCAGTATAGACAATTAGTCGTATCAATATAGAATTCAGTTCATTATTCGAAAAATTTAAATATTTTTTTGATCGTTAGAGCATGCCAGATACCCTATCTTCATCCATCTCAGAAAATCATATATGTCAAGACGCCTGACTTAAAATACGTCTGATTTCGCTTTGATTCGACCAATAAAAAGAACGGAAAGTTTCCGCTAAGAAATACGAAGAACGAACGAAAATTCATTCCGAAACGTTGGGGGCAGGCCGTTTGTTTAGCAATTTGTCAGCATAAAAAGGCAAGCAGCAAGAAAAACCTGCGGCGATCACAGACGAAATAAAGCAGCATACGAGCAGAAATAACCGAAATATTGCCAGAAATACGTACGTAAATTCCGCCCGCGCTCGCTCCTTGCGATTCAATTGCGAACGATAGTTTCGATATCACGATCGTTATTGCCTGCCGTAAACCAATATTGCCGTTAATGGCCGACCGTTCGAATGTTTATGCAGGTTTTCTTGTGATTTTCTGAGCCGAACCCAGCAAATTTTTGATACGAGGAATAGAAATACCACTTGAGGCCTGGTTGGTCATTTGTGTATACTTGATGCGAAATTTCTGACTGATCCAGTATGGGTATTCGGTTGGGCTTTACAGCTTGATATAAATAAATAAACAAGTCATCTGTTCATTAGTCTAATATATAGCATTCAGAAAATTTATTTAATTTATTCAATATGTTAAAGGTATTCTGAAGCCTTACTTCGTCTAGAGCCACAGACTAAGTTTTGTCAAAACGGGAGGCCGTTTGTCACGGGAGGGCCGTGGGTGATTAATATTGTTAGGTAGTGTGATGGAAAACTATGCTTATATTTTGTGCTACAATTAAAATACGCCAAATTGTACTTTTAATTATTTATAAAACATAAACAGCGGTTGACATAATTCATATTAGACAAAATGGTAACTAGCTGGTCCGGCAGACGTCATCCTGCCGTTTTCTTGGTAGGTTTTTTTTTCCAATTCGGAAACGCTCCCCTTTGTGCGCATAGTAACTCACCAAAGTTTTTCTTTATTTTTCAATTATTTGAATAGTTATTCTGTTATTCCGGGCGTAGACAAATCAAACAAATAAAAAATCATGTAAATCAGTCCAGTCGTTCTTGAGTTATAAATGGTGTAACTAACACGATTAAGCCACTTTATTTTATAAATATAGTTAAACATAACTAGACTTTACCCGCGGCTTCGCGTAAATTTAGTTTTTCCATACAAATTTGTATCCCCTTTCGAACTTATTTTTAAAAAAGGTCGACGTATCTTTTCACTAAATTGCATAAAATCTAATCTGTAGATTTTGCGTAAGTGACAAACATATTTAGTCCCTCCACACAAACTTTCGACTTTAAAATATTAGTAATAGATACGACATATTATACATACTATACGACAGGTTTATAGGTTTGGCGACCTAATGATCTAATGTAAATACTTACATAGATATAAGCCACTACTAACTATGGACTATATCCGAAATAAATATTATAATATATTATTATTATAAAAATCTATGTTGAATTGTATGTAGGAGTATGTTCTGTGTAAAGCTGTTTCGTTCCTAGAGACCAAACCAGAAGTCAAATTTCGATAAACGAGTTGTCGTGGGATACGTTTGAATTTCGAGAACATTTCTACGTACCGCTGTGACGTCACGGTAAATCTAAAATGGCGGAACCAATTGCAGAAAATCATGCAAATGATAGCCACCAATTAAATAAGATTTCAACCCAAACATACAATCCAACTAAGTGCAGGAAATCATCTATCGGAATTACGCGCGTATAATTTCAAACGTATAATTCCCTCAAAGCTGTCATACTGACACGTAAATTCAGCATCAGAGAGACACATCATATTGTGTTTTATATAATGTGTAGCATAGAAAGGTAACATACCGAAGATCGCGCGCGGACCTGGTTTATTTTTAGTTTAAGTTTTGATGATAGGCGCAAGGCAAGGGCCGAGAAATTCGGGAGCTTTGCAAGATTCGTATTTATTTATACATAAACTCCAGAATATTTATTTATTTACAGCACAGCTGTTATGCGTACCGTCCGCCACAAAACTGTAGATTTGCTAAGTGGAGGTTGAAGCGGAATTACGCGCGTGTTTTCTCCGCCAAAAATGTGTAAATTGAATGGAAGGGTAGTTTTTCACGCAATATTTACCGTAATCAAATTGCAAATATACGCGCAATAGGGACGTTTTAAATAGGTACTTGTAATAATTATATACATTTATTTTAGCTGTTTTAGTTTTATAACTATTTATCTACTTTATATACATAAAATAAAGCGTAAAAAATTACACGTTATTATTAAATTCCAACGGCCAAACTCCAACAAATTTTATTCCCGTAAACATAGTAATGGGCATGTATGACTGAAACATACTTCGTCATAATTCCATCCATCGAAGATGTCATATCGTGACGTTCATTTACGTCAGGAGACGTAAATGTAGCATTAAATGATTAGTGGAGCTACTCCAGCGGTAGGGAAATTTATGTCCTGGTTTAGAGCCGCACTTACTGCCCTGTAGCTGCCGTTATAAGTGGGGGGAGAGTGGAAATTATGGGAAATAGTCATTTTTAGTGCAATTTCGCGTTAGATTACGTCAAGGTGAAAGTTGGGTACGAGTACGAGGTACGAGTTGGTTTTGTGTCTTGTTACTCTTTAGCGGAACGTGTTTTTGGAAATCCATAATCGACAGGAATAAAACTCAAAGATTTTGCTTTTGTGCCCTGATTGACAAAGTTTAGAAATGTCGGGAACGACTAATAAAGTCAAATTAAGCACAATCGGATTTTGACGAGTGAGCCCTGGTTACTAAACATTATTAACGCTCCCGTGCTTCGGAAGACACAACAATACTTTATAGCTTCATAACAACTCTTTATCTTTTTGTTTCGGGCGGCCGTTCAGGACGAATGTCTGCGGATTAGAGGCGAAAGCTAGTGGCCACTGATCCCTTTTCGAACCAGTAGTAGGTACTTCTTGAGGTTAAAACAGCCTTCAAGTTTTTATTTTAATATAATACAAACGTTTAAGTAATAAACGGCTAAGCAAAAGAGTTTCTCTTTATTACGAGAATAAAAATATGAATAAACTTATTTTCCTTGGAAAAGTGGAGTAAAAAGAGGACTAAATTAATAACCTTATGTAAAAACTGCTCCTCTCACGATGACCTAGACCATCTTTTTTCATTACCTGTATCACAAAGCGGCAACAAGCACCTTTTTCCCCATTCTTTTCTTCTTAGTGACGTATTTTCTTATGAAAAGATTACAACGGATCTAGCAAGCGCCCTTTGTTAAAATATGAGCAGCAATTGCAAAATTAAAAGCGTCGCATTGTATTGCACGAGAGGAAGATGGATAACTCAATGCTGCATTTAGCAAAAATCACCCAATGCTTTGGTGATTTTTCGTTGGGTTTCAACACTCGAACGCGGGTCACTTGAAAGCGTACAATCAGGCTGCTCACATACACTCAATCAAACCGAGTGTATCTGTAGGAATATCCTAGGCTGCCCGTAGATCTTTGACAAGGCTTAGCGATCGCTGTAGAACGATAACAATTACTGGTACATTCTTCTTTCTATGTCTTCTGAACATGGAAGCGGGCATCAAATATTCTATCAGCGGCTATCCATCTATTCACCAACACTCCTCCAAATTTATATGCTTAAACAAGGTGCATGCAAATGTCTTTTGCAATTTATATTTGTTATGTATTAAATTACTGTGACATGAATAATGCAATAAATAAGGAATAAAGAACAGCTTCCGAGGTTGCAAAACTTTGTCGATTTATCGATCGATAAACACTTATTTACAGAAATTCTGTGTTTGCATCCTTAATATTATATATTATATCCGGTAAAAATTGCATACTAATCCACCGCAGGAAAGCTGTTGATTTCGGTAAAATTTTCAAAAACGGAAGGAGGTCCAAACTTCATACTGCCGTAAGGCGCAGTCGATGTTTTGGGCCTTGTATTACTTCCTACCTGTATCGTGGCAGGAAAATGGAAACAATGGACATAAATAATGATTACCATTAAGGCGTGGGGTATATCGTCTGATATTAATATTTTTAACGAGCGGGGGTTTTATTCAACGAAATTGCAGTTAGAAAGATCTTATTAATGAACGTCCCAGAGTCCTTTGTCCGGCGCCAGAGCATTTCCTGCACAATCGCCTTGACACGAAGTAATTAGAGAGAAAAATTCGTTACTCCCAAGTCTGGTGCCGCATTAAACTATTGCGGTTGAACATCTTTTTAAAAATTGCCCCGAGCGATATGAATGTTTCAAGTGAGTGGACCGAACAAATTTGGAAAAAGCGGTATTTCATCTTGACCTTGCCCCAATTCGGAACAACTTTTGTGACTGCACCATTTCGACAGAACTCCTCTTAATTAATTACCTGCCTTCACTTTTACAAACTACTTTGGAAAGTATAGGTATGAATGGTGGTCTGACGACAGCTTTGGGTTTGAAACCCAAGCAGAAGCTTATTTTTTTGAGCTTAAACTGACTGTTAATCTACCAACCTCATTAATTGCAAAAAAAATAACTTTTTTCCGTTAAGGGAATGAAAGATTTAATACTGTGTGCCAATGGCAATAAATAATTATCTATGATTACGGTGGAGAAGGCTATCGTGAGAAAACCTTTACGCGTATCCTACCCCTGTATAGAACTGTAGTTACCTATAAAATTGCTCCGAATACCATGGCCGACCATGGCTTCAAGCCATCTTATTCTACGAGTAATAAAAGACACGTGCTCAGCACAAGGACGTAGTTTAGTATTAACTAAACTCTTGGTTTTACTCAGGAACTAATGTTCTTTTCTGTAACATATCTTAACAATGTATGTAATCAATAAATAAAAATTGTGATGATTTTTGAACACAAAATAAAGCAACGCAAAAGAGTGCAGCTCTGTTGTCTCTGTTCTCAGAATATTAATGCCCTCTGTTATTATGAAGAACTTTTTAAGAAACCCTGACCGCTTAGCGTTCAGAGCTTATAAGTGCTCATTTGCCACTTCACAAAGGAGTAAAAAAAGATATTCTGTCGGACTTTGTTATCCGATATTATAATAAACTTCGAAAATGTCTGCTACAATTACACTTTCATAGTTAAAATAATTGTTCGCATTCCGTTAACGAATAATCAAAATTGGAAACTGTCAATGTAAAAATAATACGGTGTTAAGTTTTTTTTTTATAATACTCAGTCTATATTACTTATTGATATTAGTTTTGTTAACATGAGTTGTTACAAACATCCACGTTAAGCCATTTTACAGAAGTATTTAAAGTTTATAGCTCAATGTGAAATCAAAATACCTCGTTATTTTTTTAAGTCGAAGTTAACGATCAAAAAGCTACTACGTCAATACTGAGTACGGAACACTACTTTGAGCATAGTTCGACACATCTTGTTATTCTAACTTTCTTAGCAAATTAAATAGTAGTCACTGAATCTGGAAATTTCCATCCGTACAGGCAAATTAAATCAAACACTGCCTAAACAAACTAATAAGAAACTTAGAGAAAGTTGGATTCAATTAATAAAATTAGTTCCTATAACTTTTACTTAACAACACTTGTGTGGACTATTTACTGAAACTTTGTTTATTAATTAAACCTAAGTGCACGGGGCAAATTGATTTAAAGTTAGGCAGAAGCATTCAATATATGAATTAAGAGGATACCTCGCTCGATCTTCAATTGAAAATGAAGCGAACGGACCACGGAACAATAACGAAGGACTATGGAGTTTTAAAATGACAGTCATATAACTATTTCATGAACGTAAATGGTGAGATGTCTATAGTAAGCGCGCGCTTAAAAATTTCAACGTAAATATCAATTTAATTTATTTTCACAAAATTATTTGACAAATAAAGAAAATTATTTTGAATGTATTATAAATTATTACTTAATATGTTTCAAAAATATTTCCTTTGAACTAATTCGTAATAGAATAGTAGTTGCACAGAAAATATAAAATAATTAGTCTACTTAATTTTTTATGGACAGTTTTTGTGTTTTTGTATAAATCCTTATTAATTTGATTTTATATTATTATGTATGTGTACCCACCCACTAGTTATACTCATGTTATTATCATTGTACACTTTGTTTGTCACTTGTACCAGTCGATTGGTAGAGAATGACGTACACCTTTTGTTTCACTTAGTTTTATGTGTTTCAAGAACATTAAATAAACAAATAAAAATTTTATGTAAATTTTAAAACCGATATTTAAGTACTTTATTAAATATATTTTGATAAAAAATGGTTGACGTCTTTTCGTTCTTTGCTGCCGTCGAAACGTTCAATGAACATAGCCATATATTTACAAAAACCTATTGCTCTGATAGACTAACTTTTAGTAACAATTGAACTATCTGCATCATCGAACTCAGTTCTGTACACGTCCATGAACATTCACGTGGAGGTAAAACAAATTTGCCGTAACAAAAAAATGCGTGGTGCTGTATCGCAAAAAAATAGTCACAATAAGTATATTTTATTCGACAAATAGTAAGCGACTAGTTTTTACACCGTACACGCTAGTCTATAGCCGTTCCGGTTCGTAAGCTAGCGCGATGACCTTATGTTATTAATGTTACGGTCCAAGATGAAGAATGCAGCGTGTGTCGGCAAAATCTACGAAGGAATTGAGTTGACAAGAGCTATTTTTAACAAAATATTTGTTGTTGTTTGTGACGAACACACGGTTTACACACACTCACATAATAAGTTTTTTATTGGCCGTTAGTCTGAAGTCAACACTCCCAAGGAATGCTTTTATGTTGACTTGTTTAATTGTGCCACCAAAATTTGTTAATATAAACTCGAAAACTAGAGGCAATTCGTTGCCAGTAGACAACTTATGTCACCTTATGAGCATGGTCGTCACATATAATGTTTGAGGCCATGCCTCAGGGGTATCTCTCGGCTAAAAACGCTGCAGCTCATACTTTGTCCAACTTGCTTGGGACTCTTCTAAAATCTCAATAGTCCGATGACGCAACTGGCGCGGGCCCCTCGCGGTTCACAGATACGATGTGTGATGATGATGTTAAAATGACAAGTGCCGGTATTCTTTGCATTTTTTATTGTAATGTGTATCATCTTTTCATTACTTTGATTTAACAACTGTCGTTACGAAAAACAGCATGAATATTCTAGCTCGAAAGTATTTGTAAATAAATACTCTTTATTGTACAACACCTTAAATTAGGATTACAATGAGCGAGCTTAATGCCTAGCGACATTCTCTATGTATGTATATTAAGAACGTGAATGAATATGAGACCAACTTTTTTGGGGATTGAGGGATACTTCATTGACCCATAACATCCAGCATCCAAATAATGAAAGCCTAATCATTACTATTTATTATCTTCAGATTTCAGACATAAGCGGTACATTTTGATAACTTTTTACAAAAACACTACTCCTACGTTCAGCTAATATTTAGAATCAGATTTTTTTATTGAGTATCATCTCAGTTCAGAATAATATTAAGTACAGAAACACTGCTCATAATCTGTACGTGATATTTTTACCAAATACGCGTAGACAAATCCTGCTTAACATATTTTTTGTCCAACATTTTCATTTATCAAACGAAACTTGAATAAGGTGCGTGTTGTGGGTAGAGTTTGCTGGTAAAGTATGAAATATTAAAAAGCCATTGTGAATATTATTGTAAAAACAATAATACTTACATTTCGATTCATTCATTTCATTCATTACATTCGAGTAATAATAATAATTAGTGTTCACCCGCTGGTCAAATTTCAACGATAACAAATCAATCAAATCAATATAAAATCCAAGGAAAACATGTATGAATTTGCATGTTACCAAAATTCTTTTTATTGATAACAGTAAAGCTCGTCAATAGCTACCAAACAAAAAAAAGATTAACTAACACAGGAGAAAAAGGTACTGATCTGTTTTGCATTTGCCTATTTATATAATGTTTTATTTCGGATCATACTATCCATTTTTGTGTTAGCAAACGTTGCTATGACTATGTTAACAGTGTAAGTAACTAAATATTCAGTTAATCAATTACATATCCCTCTGCAAAATACATGCATACATTTTAATACGCAATCACATTTCTTTCTGCACATGCAAACGGCCGCCTCTACATGGGTTATAGCGAAGCGCATGCAGTAAGCACATTGGTCAAAACTTCCTCTACATAACTCGCGAAATTGCTACATGATAGCTACCTACTAGCATGCAACGCCTCACTTTTCACTGTTAATTGATTGTTGAATTGGAAATAATAAACTCGTTACGACGTCTGAATGTAATTAAGCGCATACTTGTCTGCTCGTCTACTTGCGTTGAATACCGTTTCACGCGGTCGCGCACCCGGCTTTCCAACGAAATTGTGGTGAAACTGATATAATGACGCGCGGGCCACGCTATGCTCGGCTAGCGGACGATAGCGGTGATTTCTATTCAACGGACAAACTGATGCTGTTTCCTTTTCTCATGTATCTACTAGCTGTTGCTCGCGCGGAAGTACTTTGATTTCAATTTCAACTATTTTCAAGAGATGTCCGCGATATTGTCAAATTTCTCTGTATTGAATTTTATTTTAGTTTCATGCCTTATTTTATTCTCTTGGGGGTTGATTTTCCAAAAATGTTAAAACACGTTTTTCTTTATTTCTAACCAAAAAGCTTAGTACCAGTTATCATAGTGCTTGCTTAAAAACTTGCGGATTTTTAAACAACCTTTCCTAATCTCCTTTGCGGTGGAATATCGAAAGTCTTTCCTAAGAGGGTCCCTAAATCATAAAAAGAACCCATTGTGTACTTTTCATGTTTCTAACTTCATTAGTTACATGTCTTTTTATATGTATAGAAGATACATTGTTTCTACTGGCGTCACCCTTGAATTGGGTTTACGCGGGGTTCGATTATCGCACGGTCCCGCATTCCCTCTTTACGAAGCCATTAAATCTAGATCGTCTATTTGCATATTTGAATGTAATTTCATTCAAATACGTTCATCTGATTTGGCGTGATGGAGTTACAATCGTCTAAAAAATTAAATTGAAATAAAAGGACAAGGTAAGGCGATTGGGATATTCAGAAAAAAACTTCATGGATGAGTTTGGAAGAAGTGACTTAAAAAATTGAGGAAGGTGAGAAGTGTGGGTAAAAATGATTGGGATTCTATCTCCCAGATAACATTTGTACATACTCATAAGAATATCAAGAGACAGTCTATATCGAATGGCGACGGAGATGTCGCATCTTTGCACCATGACAATGCATTTCGCATATTGCGAATAAGACAAAGTGAAAGATCTGACTACAAAGTTGACATTAACGAGATCAGAAGGGGATGTGAGCTTTTAATCAATTCAGAAGGTAGTCTTCATGATTTGAAAATTGTTTAAACTATTGAACACTTTTTTAAATAGTCGCAAAACATTTTGAATACCAATACATAACTTATTACTTACTAACTATTTTATTTATGAGTTACGCAAACTTTCTGTGTGTAATGACGCGAGAGCCACTTTATGCTCGGTTTCTAAGTTAACTGCGAGGTTTCTATTCAATGGATAAATGTTGATGCTATTCTTATACGTGGTAGAATCCGCATACGGTCGCCCGGAGCGGTACCACTATCACACCCATTTCTGCCGTGGAATAACTATGGAATGCTGGCTTTTATACTTATACAGGAAGCGTCCACTTCAGTATAGGATTGATACTAATGCCCTACTTAGTAGTATTACTAATATTTACTAACAGGATTATTTTACAATAACATTCCTAGCTCCCACAATGAATAATAAATAATAAACAACAAATATTCCTATTAATACCTAATATTGGCAGCATTAAAAATTTGTCCCTCACACAGTTCTTTTCTAGGTTTGCCATAGATGTCTGTGGGCAGCAGTGGTTGGAAGGACTGCATGCTCGTTCGCTATTCATATCAAGTAAAAAGAAATTCATTGTTTCTGCTAGCGTATGTGTGGTGACATTCGGCGGGATCTATCGCGTATAAATCGGTTATAACGTGGTCCCGCAGATAATCTATGCAGATTATGAAAGTCATCAATTCTGCTTCACCTCTCTGCCAAACGTCATTCAAACACGTACAGCCGTCTAAGCGAGAAGGAGTAAAAAACCGTAAAAATATAAACTTTAGGGAGTAGCAGTGGCGTCAGTAGAAATAGAATCACATCTTCATAAAAATTGCGTAGTTCTTTTTATTACCTTGTAGATATCCAAGTACGATTTGGGCAAGTACTACCTACCACATTTATCTAATTCTACATCGATTATGTTGCATCTGAACCCAACTTCAAATGGGGTTGTAATTTGTCTTGAAGATTTATTGGCGTTGTGTTGGAGTTGCGTGAAAAACCTTTAGCACAGACTCAATTTAATCCCAGACAATATTCATGTTGTACGCACTTAAACTACCTTGTTCGTACACTCTTAACAAATTATTGAAACTGTTCATTAATCATTATTTAACACTCGTACCATTTTAATATCTGGTTTTTGCTTCCATGTGCGGCGAACTCCAAAGAGTGAGTCATGTATTAAAATGATCTTCAGAAGTCTTTGAACTTACTGTAAAAATAGCTTACAAAATTATCTAGGCGATTCTTGGACGATTATAGCAATCGAGCTATTCAAACAGATTGGTTATTTAAAACCGTACGTAATAATATTTAATGAGGTACCAAAAGGTCTTTCAAACATGCTGTTTTAAGTTTATCAGATGTTGACTTCTTCGTGCCGTTACAAATGTCGCAGGTTCGGTGCTACTGACATTAAAATTTTGCATGCTAATGGTACTAGAAATATTTGGCGACCGTTACACCGTCGCGACTTAGAATGTTCTCAATGAACGTGACGGAAATTCTAACAATTTTATGCTAATTAATTTCTATATTCGTGTGCATCAACTTCGCTTCGGTACTTATGAATTCCCAATACTTATGAATAATGCTTGATGCCTCGACGTACCTAGGCAAAATAATTTCATTTATTAATATAAGAAAAACTAATATGATTTAATAAATAAACGTAAAAAGTTTTGAATCACAAACCTAGCATCCACCATGATAACATTCGCCATTGATGTCACGGAAAGAGAAAAGTTGGATTTGTGAGTAAATAAGTATTAAAATAACATAAACACTACCTTTGACGGAAGGTCTTAATGAGAAAACTTTGATGCGACTTTCATTTTGAGTCAAACTTCTGTCATCAGCGTTTACTTTCAAAGCAGGGGTGCGACCAGTTCCCAATGTCGAAGGTACGTCGGAAGTGAGATAAGACTCACTCGAATTATAAACAAAAGTTGATTCAGTTACCGCCAGCCAACGCTCCGTTCGAATAGTCTTCTATCTTCTTCACCGATTGCATCCGAAATTGTGTTAAAAGTTTTCACTGACAGCGCTTTTGGACCGCAACGAGCTAAATTTAATAAAAGTTGTCGGTTCTGTGTGACAGACGATAACTACCATTCCGAACTTTACCATGTTTGTAAACTTTTTAGTCAGATATTAGTTACGCACGTTATACAAAAATGTGCTCTTATTCGACTAAGCTTACTTCTCATACAAAGTAGAGTTACATCGAGTAGCGCGAGACCGTAACGTGAATGCGTCTGTAATAATCATCACATGAACTGTTTGAACTCGTTTAGCAATGAAGCGGAATTAGGGGTTGGCTCACACGGCGAACAGATTTAACTGGGTAATTAAAACTAGGCCAATTAATTTCAATACCCACACGAGATCAATATACTCAAAGTTAAGGGCACGGTTGAATCGTTAATACGCTTAACTTATACGTGCGAACTTCGAACTTCCCAATAGTTACGTACGATGAAAGTTAGTCGAGCGGTGACACTTTAGCGTAATAAAGTGTGTTTATGAATGAGTCTATTAAAGAATGTTTACTCACGCTGGTGGCAATATCGGGTTACTTACCGCACTTAGAAGCGATACTGACGTTACACGTAAATCAGCACGAGAAAGTTGTTATCAGATGTGTTCGATCAAAAGTTTATTATCGCTGTACTCTTGACAAGTCGCCGGTCGCGAGCGTTCGGCAGATGGGCGGGAAATATTGAGAGCACTTACCATGTTAGAGAGCACCAGACGCTGATGTTTAGCGAGTTGGGGGTCAAGGGTTTGGAGCGGGATGGCGAGTGGCAACGGGAGTTGCAAGGGCAGCGGTTGCGGGTGTTGCAGGATGAGGGGTGGACAGCAGCCGCACGGCGTCGCGTAGGTCACGCACCCAAGCTGCGGCGGGAACAGCGTGAAGGCGGCCTCCCAGAGGCCTCTCGCGTCTCTTCTACGACCGCATCCGCGGCCGACCACAAACTTCGACGGCCACACGAGCGCCGTCCGATCCCGACGCCCGGCGGAGCGACCGGTACGAATGGGAAAATTCAAAACTCGAAACAAAGTTGGAGAGTCGAAGTAGAGGTCCTCGAACTCGTCTACGGGGAGGGGTAATAAGTCGGGAGCGGGAAACTGAGCGTTCGGGAGAAGCGAGACGTCGCGCAGGGCTCGCGAGAGTGTGGAGAAAGTAGCGGCGTGCGCGGAGCACAAGTCGCCAAGCCGGCGTATGGCGGTGGACTGAGCGGTGGCAGGTGCGAGAGGCGCGCGGAGGGCGTAGGGGCGGGCCTACCTGCCTCACCTGGGCGCTTGCGCCGCGCTCGCTCGGCCTCCGCGGCCAAAGCCTCTGCACCACCTCGCTCTCCGCTACTCTTTGCACCGGTGCATGCCGGGAGATGAGTTTTCGCACCTTCGTAGCGCGCTTTTCGCGGGCGCGGAACTAAGTTCGCACAAAGGTCTCTAATAAGGTTTTATGAAATGTTATTACAATAAATACCTACTGTAACAAAACATATTTATGTTAGAATTACGACGTAGAAATGAAAATACTGATAACACAAGAAAGTACTGTAAATGCTAATCTAAAGTCTTATTATAAACAGCCACTATACCAGTCAATAAAAATTACTTAAAGAAGCGTTAATATGATTGCAAAATGTTTGATAGGTATGCCAATTTTATCTTACTCATGTTGGTTTCTTAAGCGTATTATTAAAACATTATTTGTAGGTATTAATTTTTAGGTGCGTTTTCCCCGCCCTCCGATCAAAGTACAGGGGCTTAATCGTGAAACTGAAGAGAAGACTATCGGTATCGCCTTTCTGAAATTATTACGTCGGTCGGCGTCTTTAAAGTTCAAATTTGCA
>DWLO01001579.1:0-14532 GCA_018245335.1 Dalla quadristriga | reverse complement strand
ACTAAACCCACCCAACATTAATCGGTTCCCATTTGAGCAAACACAGCCTATTGTTTGCATGAAGAAATATTGATTTAATAAGATACTTCGTAACAGCCTACTTAGCTATTTATTGATTGCCTAATAAGAATTATAGAGAAAAATATTATAATTTATTGCGCATTTAAAATACTTTTACTTCTTATTGAACCTTAGGT
This sequence comes from Dalla quadristriga, assembly GCA_018245335.1. NCBI lineage: Eukaryota > Metazoa > Arthropoda > Insecta > Lepidoptera > Hesperiidae > Dalla > Dalla quadristriga. The sequence goes on along the minus strand of DWLO01001579.1, from coordinate 14,335 downwards.
GTCTTTCTGAACTGTAGATATTGGTCAATTAGGTAGTAACTGTACCACAGATTGAATTTTGATATATATATTGGCTCGATGGACTGTTATTCTATGACTAAGTAAACCCTACATTAAATTCATATATAAACTCAGAACACCGTATGTGTATACACCGTATGTATGTATATTGTGGTTCAGTATAAATTTCAATTTCAGATTGTGAAATCTTTACATGCTACCTTTCATCGTCATATTAACAGACCACTCGATTTCAAATTCTATGTTAATTGACAAGTGACAGCTTGGAAGGTAGGCGGCAAAGTTCTAAATAGCAAAAGTAACGTTAGTTTACCACCAAGACATGCACACTTTACTACGTACCGCCAGTAGTCGGCATCAATCAAAATAATAACCAATTGTCTTGTCATGCTGCTTTTGTTCACTCTCTTTAATTCAACTATAAATCACACTACTGAGATACGTGTCAATTGGATTATAAATGACAATATGTGCATCAATGCATGATTTCGATCTACATGGATAAGGATTACACATTAGTTAATTATAATTTGGGACATCTTTGGGACTTCTATCTCTAAAAAAATGTTCTGTGTTCAATTGCAATGGTATTTAGTATTTACCTTATGTGCCCATTCTTTCTCACAGGATCTGGTAGAATTTTTTTGTTAGCTGTATCAGTCAGTGTAATTGGTATTTCAGTCATCTGTTTTCTAAAAGCGAGATAGACATGGGGCCAGTAATCAACTAATGTGAAATATAACTTCTAATATCACTAGTACTCTACACACATATGCATATTATAAATTCCTAGCAATACAAACCAAACGAAAACATACCGTGTTTACCATTAAAATTGTATAAAGGAATATATTTATATAAAAGAAAAAAAAGGGCTATTCAACGTGCTTGGCGACCTTCAACACCACCGCTATGTTAACGCACATTACCAGTTTTTCTATTTAAAAAATGAATGGAAAGCTAAACTCCACACCTGCAAAATACGTAAATTCATCGGTGAACGATCGTTTCTCTATTAAATAATTCATCGAGCCTGTTACCCTTCCGAGATCTCATCATGTAACAGAATAAAATGTATATTTATATCAATGAATTAATCGCTTAAATATCTTTTACGGCTTTCTAAACAAGAATAACTTATCGGCGCTTTCATCGTCATATTACACACACTTTGTGTTATTCTGATTATGATGACTGACCGCGTGTTGCCAGATTTTAACATTACTTATTTATACGTACCTAACCAGCCTCCAACCGGCCACTCACAAACCCTTAAAAGTTCATAATTATTAAAAGCCTCGCAAATAAGTCCTCGCATTCCAATCTGATCGTTCCTGAAAATTAAATAAAATTAGCGGTATCCTGCTTTCTTCTTCATGTCGTTCATCCACATGGTCGAAGGCGACCTGTACTCCCATTTATTATTAAGCCACGCTCTACTTTCTCCTCATTTTGAGTACCTATCTGCTCCTTCAGTTCTCAGTTCTTTGAAAGACTTGCCCTGCCCATTGCTACATTATCTTAGTAACTCCACTAGTCATCTTGGTAACCTATAGGCTATCAGATTTCATCGTTGGTCGTAATTTAGACTTGTAAGTAGCGAAATTGCATTCAACAGAGTTGTTGTCTTCATAGCACGCTCAACGAGTGAAATAAGGCTAGGACCGGGCCGGTACAGGTCGGTATCATGATTGGTGACACAAACATCTATAACAAGTTCGACTTCAGACTTAAGTAATTTGGATGACAAGATATGTCGGAGTTCCGCTTGCTTCTTATCCAAGTTTGCATCTATTTTTTGAAATTTCGCACCTGGATCACGTGTACCATGATATAGTCATCTCTAACTGCGAAAGTAATGCCAACAACAACAACCGGGTGGAAAGTGAAAATTAATATCGTCTTGTCCAGGTTTATTTTCGAACCCATCCGCTGTGAAGCACTGATCATTATATTATCTCATAGCATGACACTTACTGAGGATGAGCAGCTTACACTCAACCTACGTACTACCACTCTACACTACTGCATGCTTACGTGTCGGCTAGTAATTTCAACTGGTCTCATCTTGAGATGAAGTAAATTAACACGATACTTGCTTTTAACGTGCAGTAAGTTCTGCACAATAAACATTAGTTTTGGACCAACCTTTATAATTAGAAGGTTTAGTGACTTGGGCGTTGCCAAAAGTAATTTACCCGTCATACCATCTCTCAAATTATTTGACTTTGGCACCGTATATAAGTTTTGTCTAAAGCAGAATGTATCTGCCATTTTGTTATATGTATAAGTAGGTATTTAAAAGACAAATAAAGGCCGTGTGTGACATAACATTGTCGCACACACGGCAGGTATGCCAAAAATAAGTGAACTTTGTTTACACGCAAAGAGCAGTGTTAGTCAATTTTAACGTGATGTATATTTACATCTTACACTCATCAGGCTGAAGATAAAAACTCATGCTCCACTTGTAAACGTAACGTAAATTTGATTATCATCGAGCATGTGGTAATATTTTTTGCTAAATTAAATTACAGCATACATTTCATACATTTGTGAATTGTGTGTAACAAAAGGTAACGCTGACAGGTAATTATTCACAGTAATGTCTCATTTAATAATTCAAATGGTTTACCTTCACCGTAAATACAAACTGTTAGTGAGTCCTTCAATCCCAAATTAATCTTGGTGATTCATGGATGATGTTATTGTTATCTTTCCTTGCTACACTTAGGTAGGTACCTAACCTACCGTCTGCATTGTAGGTACCTATGGGTACAGATAAACTATAACTTTATTTATAACATTACATACAGTTTACAAGTTTACATTGTATGGTCGGCTAATTACAGTCTATTTATATTTATGGAGTGAAAAAAGTAAATGTAACTAAAATAATGCATAAATAAACATTCCATTAGGTACTTAGCTAAGTAGGTAATGTCCTTCTAGTAGACATAAAACCACGTAAACATGATTAGTGCACTAGGATGAACAGTGATGTTACATATTATTTGCAAATTTAGAGTTACAAGGATGTTAATAACTTAAATCCATTACAGAATAAAACTTACATCACTTCTCATTTCCATCCTTAGTTGGTGGGACAATTAATATAATACAATACGATACTCTTTATTGTACACCAAAAAATTAAGACACATTGTACAGTTACATAAATACATTGACAATATACAAAAGGCGGTCTTATCGCTTCCAGGCAACCTTTATACAGTTGACAAGGATATTTAGATTAGAGGAGGGGTAGTGGTGTACATAAAAAGAATTAGGTTAATACATACATACATTCAATAGAATTAAGATATATAAGATAAGAAGAAAACAGAATATAAATGTTAGTTCAAAGAGTAGTAATTATTTCAAAAATGCTTTCTGTTTGCTTATACTGTTCGAGTTTCTATTTAGTACTAAGTTTCTATTTCTGTCGATCCGAAGATATTTTACACTCATAAAAAAATTTTTACTCAAATATTATCTTCTACATATCTTTTTATTTTTTGTTTGTTTCTTCTTTTTATGCAAACTTGCCTGAAAACCAGCTGCCAGTGAATGGTGAATGATGACGCCTAAAATAAACATAATTTAAATTGCCTATTGCTCGTATTATCTGTACTCGATACTTAAACACAAGGCACAAAACCACTTTGAATACCGTGTTCCGGTCATAACACTCATAAGTGTGGTTATGTCTTATGCCACAAGTCAATATCGCTGATCACGCCCATCCAAGTACGTTCGTCTTTAACCATATACTTTTGAGACGGGAGGATGTTTGAAACCATGTTTTACTTTTATCTATTAAGTAAGCAACCTTGAGAGAAATTTGGGTCGGCGGTAATGACAAAACAGGTTTCGTGTAACACTATCTGCTCACAACATCCGGATCCGAGTGCCCGGTGTCGGAGTAGCCTTGGATATGTTAACCTTTCATTCTTGTAGTTAATGAGTGCGTACGAAGATATGTAGGGAGTAGTTTCTAAATAGCACAGTTCGCGGTACACCTGCCTCGTTATTTTAGCTGCAGGCAGGCCGTGGTCGGCGATGCAAGGTGATGCTGGATTATTTTCACATTCTAGGTCACGTGTGTTTTGTCTCAGGGACATTTTACGTAGCACGAATTGGTGTCTGCATATTTGTGTGTCAGTATGTCATAATAAAGTGGACGTTTCGCTCTTCAATGTTAATTTCAAGACAATTTCTCTGAATTATTTTAAACACTGTTAAACCGTTCGCCTCTACTGTTATCCTTGTAAACATCTGATACATTATGTAGGGGAAAACTATAGCTATGGCTACTAAGTTTCATACACAAACCATTTCAACTTTGGAGTTGAAAATCAATATCAATTCTTTTATTGATAATATGTTTTGCCCATGTCAACTATTCGAAGAAAGCAAAACCCCTTTTTCACCCCGAGTGTAATTTGTACCGAACTTGTCCCCTTTTTACATTTATGTATTTGATGGGATTTCATTATTTTTGTAAAGTTTTTATTTAGGTGTCTAAATAAATATATCACCATCAATGTTTTTCTTACGTTAACGCTGCACTGTTTCCCATTTATTATAAATAACTAAATAGTGAGATTATAAAATAACTATTAACAGACAATGTGTTTCCAGTTTGGAATAAACGCATTGCTTACACGATGTATGATACAAATGAACGTAGTTTAATACTAAGTGCTTAAAACTAATCGCAATTTCTAATGCCAAATTTCAAGTTTCTAAGACAGCTAGAAGTGGACTAGATTTTTTATGAGTCAGTCAGTTAATCAGTCATAGATAAAAATAACACTTTTCGGACCTTAATAACTACAACAGGTTTATTTATGAAATGTGGGATTCCAGGTGTTCAATGAACTTTTATTAGACATGCAAATTTAACTCTGAATAGTTCGCGTACACAAAGCGCCAGTGCATCGCCCTCTTCTTTTCCGAACTTGGCTGACACACTACTGTGTGTCTAGATTAAACAATAACTGTGTCTCTTTCCTAATAATAAAATAATGTGTCAAAAAGGCGACACGTTATTACATGCATAATGCTTATAATTATACAGATATTGAATTCAATTATTTTGTGTCAGTGTGTACCTTTAAATTGGCCCCATTCTATCAAACATTTCTAATAAAAAATCTTTTAACTCATTAATCTCAATAAGAGGGCGACACATCAAACTACATTTCAATTAAGACGCGTAATCAAGACAGATAGTGGTCAATTGATATTCGCATATCTATGCAAAATGCTAATTTCTTGACAGTATGTATAACTGTATAATTTTAAAAGTTATGGTATTTTTATTTTGAACAGACAGAAATTTGTACCTTTCTCAGATTGTATTTACGAGATATGCAAATGGACGTAATTAAGCATTTCAGTTATAAATCAACTTTCGACGCGTTCTACACTGTCATGGTTAAGTTTCGTAAATCTACCGAATTTCGAAACTACGACCTTAAGGTCCATCAATTTAGAGAAATCATTGGAGGCTACCAACTGTGCGGCGACATCTAGGTAAACCCGTTAAGGGAACCGTTAATCTAAAGACAATACAGGTTTGGTACTTACGTGTAGTAGGTCATATCACATGCTAATGGCATTATTATTTGGAGCCCTGTGCCAAGAGCGAGCTCACACGATGACTCACGTTACTAGCTACGATGTCAGAATGCAGTTCGGTCACTTCTGTTCCGTGATGGCGTTCCTCACGAATTTTATTAATACTGAACGGTATGCTCAACTCGTCACCTAATAACTCGTAAACATGCCTCAATCTAACTAAACAGATAAAAAAAATGCAGGCTGCAAAGTAGGTGGTTTTGTGTATGCAGGTAGAATTTGTATTCATTGAGTTTTTATACTTCACTCGCCTACGTCGTAACGCCTGAGAAATAGTCTGACAATGGCATAGTTGCGACGGGATCCGCGGATAATTGTGAACACGAAGACAATGATAGCGATCTGACTGAACTAGAAGAAATCGAGGGAAGATGGGCGATTAAATCAATTATCGTTGGTTACTGACGTCGTGAGGCAATGTTAGCGAGAGCTCTTCAATGATGTTTGTCATTGGAGTTCTTTGAATTAATAGTTGACGTTTATGCCATTAGAACGCGCCACCACTACGGGGCCGTTTTGAATGAGCTGAATATAGTATTTATCAGTTGCAGCCTTGAGCCCGCACTGGAGCCAGTTCGCTTGCATATTATAGGAGCGCCGCCAGTGCCACGCTAGTGAACAAATGAACCTATCTACTCACCTTAGGTAGATATAGGTACGTTCTACTTATCCATTCAACAGTGAATTTTGCTCGTGACCACGATCAATAGAATAATAACTACTTGTGTATTGCTTGGAGATAAAAACATGTAGATAGTATTGTAGCTAATTTTTTTGGCAAGGCTTTTTTAATGTAAATATTTGATAGATGTTCTTACTAAGACGAATAAGGACTGACTACGTGACTATTTTATGACTGAAGAAACTGTCGAACTGAAGTTTATGACTGAACTGGGTATCAAACAAGTTTATCCTGTTCCTGCACTATACTGTACAGGCCTACGTTTTTCGGTCATGGTTCACGGCATGAAAATGATTTCCATCGAGAAACTTGATATTGCCGACAGTCCCGCCCACTAATGCACAAGACACAAAGAAGAGCCATCGAAGAGCGATGAGGTGACATAAATATTATTATGAAGTGTTCTACAAAAGCCAACTTGGGACCACAACTGACAGCTCTGCCAAGAGAGTTAAGACTGGAAAGATGAGACAGTGACTTTGATTTCATACACACAAACAAGAGATTAATTCACGCTACTATCAAGGGATATTTCTCCATTTGTGTGCGTTTCCTGTCAATGAGCTGCAATGTCAAAATGTTGACTTATATTTCACAATTACTTACTCATAGCATTCACAGGCTTATTACGAAGGTCTCTGTAAATAAAAAAATTGTCGTAGATGAATTCGCATTCTTGTTGCCTAAGGCAGCGTGCTAACAGTATCTAGGTCGATTGCACCACACAACTTTACCTCTGTTCCTGTCTCGCTACACTTATAAGTCTTTGTGGAAGGGTAAAAATTATGCGCCACTCGGATAGTGTAACATTACAGTGGGTAGTTGTAATTTGATAGACAATTGTTACGTAAATTTACAGGATAATGTGTACTTACAGAGTATTCATTTCAAATCAGTAAATAATTTAAGTGTCATTTTTAAAGTAGAATCTATACCTATGTTATTTGACTAGAATTTTCCGCCGTCGGTCTGTAGCATAGCAACTTTTGTGATTCAGTGTGGTTCCGGCAATACGATACCACACATGTAATGGCAAGGCATGTTGTGATCAAGATCGAATACCTCTCTCTATACCTCTATATATGGCGGTATGATCTCCAGCGATTGCAATCCCGTTAATAACTTTTAAGCGAATCTTCTAGATATGTAAGCCATAAAATTCAATCGAATAATTCTGCCAACCAACCTCTAAATAAACCCTAAGTAAATCAGAAACGTTACTGAAAAGTAGGCTAATGATCATGATGATTAAACATTATTATTAAGACGTCGCTACGCGTCTTTTGGATGATTATAAAGCAGCAAAATCTACAATCTTACCGATTCAAAATGTGCTTCTCACAGTAGTCTATAATATTAAGCAGTGAAAAAACCCAGAAAACGAGAATAAACGTATATTTGGATACACTTATAATTTAAATAAAAATATTCAATAGGTTTCGACATCCACAAACATAAGTCTAACAATGAAAAGCTTCATTTTATTAATAAGACGTAATTTGAATCGCCCCGTCCACTATTTAAATAACTCGCTTAACTTTGAACAAAATAAATATTTGCTTTTACTTATTGGAACCAGGCGAAAACAAATCTGCTCAAGAACGTGTCAACAATAGGCTCTAATTGAGGACGCAAAGCTTATCTGGAATTTTTAAAGAGATCTTTTGTTTTAAGAAATTAATACACTAGTACCTATTAACTTTGTTAGAATATATTATGAAAGCTTATCTAAAATACGTCTGCTTTAAAGGAAATAGCCTAAAGAAGTTGACTCTAACAAATCAACACTCATATTTTTGAACTCTAGGTATATCGATAGATTTACGTGCTAGTAATACTCCTCCAGTGCAAATATCATATATTTTGCTATTTTAGGGACCAAAAGTAAAAATACCGAGGAAGTAGGTAAGTACTGACATTTCGCGAATTCGGCGAGGGTGCGACCCCTAGCACGCTTCCCCCACCGATGCAACTGCAGTTGGTATTGATTGAAGGTACTTCTGTCCCTTTAACGCGGTTATATTTAAAACTTAACGTGTTAGGACACGTAAATTACAATACATTGAATTTTAATCTTCAATATATTCATACTACTAGTACTTACTTTATACATACTACTCATACATACAAGATGAACATTTAAGTGATGATGCGTCCGAACAAATAGAGTAACATTATTACTCTTTTCGCCAGTAGATGCGCTAGAATGCGACTGGATATCTTGCAACATAGGATTTTTGTCACAAAATCTTAACTCCAGCCCGACAAAATTGCAACAGTTGTTAACGAGCTCTGGATTAAAAATCTCAAAACATCATCTCATCATTACGAATAAAAGCCATAGTACACTGATGTTACATCTTAAACACACTGTGTTATCTTGAATCTCACATACACCTAACAGGACATACAGATAAAAATAACTAACACGTCTCTTTTGCTGCAGACCTTCACAGCATGGTGCAACAGCCACCTCAGAAAAGCCGGCACCGGCATCGACAACATCGAGGAGGACTTCCGCAATGGCCTGAAACTTATGCTGCTGCTCGAAGTCATCTCCGGAGAGACCCTGCCCAAGCCGGACCGCGGCAAGATGCGCTTCCATAAGATCGCCAATGTCAACAAGGCCCTCGACTTCATTGCTTCCAAGGGTACGTAAAGCTAAGAGTCACCCCGATTTGGACTAGGTGTTAAATCAGGAAGGACTTACGCAATATCCTGAAGCTCATGCTGAAGGAAATGCATAACACTTTTTGCACTAGGTTAACAACTTCCTTAACTTCATTGTTTTTAAAGGCAAGTAGGTTTAGAAGTAACAGTCAGATATCTCGACTTTATAGTTCGTAGACCAAGTAGGACTACCGCATTAGCTTCGCTAATAGGTTTTACCTACATCCGACTGCGGAAAAATACACTTGCACAAGACTGCCAATTTTAACAAGACTTTTGACTTCGATTCCAAGTTTCTCTCCTGATTAAGATTTTACAGGATGCTGTGTACATGTGTGACACATCTTTTTCCGCCGAAAAGCTGTCTGTAAGGTGCCAGCTCACAAATACATAGCGTGGTGTTTAACTTCGTCCTCAGAAATTGCAGCTCACTTTTTAACGTGTCCTGATTAAGGAGAAGCGAGGATGCAATTGATACTTAAGTCTACAGTAATGGACCATTTGCCAGCCTGCAATATATTTTTTAAGAGCGGCTTAGGTATGCCACCAATATTTGACCTGCATTAAGTCTTGTAAGGGTGCACAAGATTTCTGGTGCAATTATTTAGTCATCTCATTTCAGTCTGAGTAAGAGGAATCCGGCTATAAAAGTAAAAGTTCAAACAGCGTATCGTAATGCGTAAAGGCTTTCCCCGTATGACTCATATAGCCTCCAATTGGTATGTTTACACACCCACATTCGACCCAAATGATTTTGCTGACGCTATATCGACACTGTTTATTGTATGTGTTAACGACGTGTTTACATTACGATAAGAGTGATTAGATTTGTGTTCGGTTCGATCTGAGGAAGTACCATGCAGTGCTTCACTTGTTTATGCGATGAAGTGCTTTTCTATATTGAAGGATGTTGCCAATAATCGTTGAAAATAGACTTCATTTTTAAGAAGCCTGGTAACAACGCATCCAGCCATCCAGCACCGTCATAAGACAAAGCACTGTTGTACTTACAGCTGTGGTGTGTCCAAGCATCAGTGACCACTTAACATTAGATTAACCATTATTACGAGTATATTTATTACTTCCAATATTATAACTAATTTACGAGTATATCGGAACTACTCGTGCAAATTAATCTGAATTGTATTTAAAGTGTGTTTAAATTCTATACTATAACCAGAGCTGTGGTGATTTATTTTTCTGCAATGTAGGTTAGAAAAATATCACAAGTATAGTTTTAATTATACACTCGTTGATATAATGCCTTCGAAGGATTTATTGACTGTGGCTCAGCAATTTGTTATTTTAAGGTCAAAAGCTTGCCTCCAATGTTAAAGCAGGAAGCTGACTCAGTAGCAGCATTCCTGATGTAACTCATTTATATAATTTTTTAGGTTACTTGATCCAAAATAATTGATAGTAATAATTATGATTGAATAATAAATGATAATGATCAATAACTTAATGCTATAACATTTCCTAAAAAGGTCAAAGAACTTGTAAGGCTGGCTCAAAACATGGAACCACCTCCAATGCTTATTGTTTTACAGGTTACCTGATAGATAATTATCTTACTGAAACAATGGTTGTTGACCTTTTGTTGCCCTCTGTAGGTATAGCGTATAAATATAGATTGAAATAAATAAAATAAACATTAAAAAATCTTTCCAGGCGTAAAATTGGTGTCTATCGGCGCTGAAGAAATCGTCGATGGTAACCTCAAGATGACACTTGGTATGATCTGGACCATCATTCTCAGGTTCGCCATCCAAGACATCTCGGTCGAAGAAATGACTGCCAAGGTGAGATAACAGTTCTCTATTTAAATTTGTTTAAATCCGTACTTAGCGTGATTTGATCATTTTCCTTCTAATTTTGAAGGAATTTTGGTCGTTCAGTTTACTTAAAAACGAAGAATGTCAGGTACAGTCATAATACCCACGTAGGTCGACTGTTAGTCACTTTGTACAGTAAAAAGAATTCCTATTCCGATTCCCCGCAAGTACCTATCTACTTATTTTCGGTGCGTGTGATAAAAAATGCAGAGAAGAAGTAAAATAGAAACCAGAATCCCTAATAAATGCCTCGTTTCTAAAAATCCGTTTACCCCTTCCAGGAAGGTCTGCTTCTCTGGTGCCAGCGCAAGACTGCGCCGTACAAGAATGTCAACGTACAGAACTTCCACCTGTCATTCAAGGACGGTCTGGCCTTCTGCGCCCTCATCCACAGGCACAGGCCGGATCTGATCGATTACAGCAAACTTTCCAAGGACAACCCTCTGGAGAACTTGAACACCGCATTCGACGTCGCCGAGAAGTATCTCGACATCCCACGCATGTTGGACCCTGACGGTAAGTTCCTTATGCGTAAGGTGACGATAAAATAATTAAGAATTATGAAAGTACCAGTACTTTAGTTATAACATTACATATTTTGTAATGATAGAATCTTAGATAAATGCAGTGATTTCTTTCTGAAGCTCTTACAATACGACTCATACAACTTTCAATTCAGTGTTGAAAGTAAGGTCATTGGTGTATCTCAGATATCTTAACCCAAGCTAGATAGATAGTCTTAGATTGAGTCCAAGTTTATGAAGGCTTTCTGTAATATCTACATTAAAGTGTTTATCGTAAACGAAGCTTAGCTTTGTTAGGTTCGTTGGTATGCAAACATTTGCATCCAAAATTAATAGACTGAGTCACAGAGGTGAACAAAGATTGATTAGCAAAAAATACAATGACTACAATTCATTATGCTGTATTGCAGACCTTATAAACACGCCCAAGCCCGACGAACGCGCCATTATGACCTATGTGTCATGTTACTACCACGCGTTCCAAGGCGCACAGCAGGTATACAAGGCACCGATCCCTAAGGATATCCGAGCCCTAACGCCAAGCCTATGTGTGTCACTTATAGCATGTCTCCGAGGGTCTGTTGTACTGAAACGCGATTGTTATTAATGCAGAGTACGGAAGTACCAAGCTCATATTCGAGTAATTCTGCAAACTGAAATTTGAACATTGCGTTCAAACAAACCATGGCTTTTCGCTTTTGCAACATTGGCGTTTCATGTACTTACGATGATTTTAATAAACTTATTTGAAATGCGTTTTAATATTAATAGGGTTATTGTCATAGTCGTCGAAGTACCCCTTTGATTACGACTCATATTATATGAATACACTGTCTGGATATGTATGTATACCATGGTATTTAATCTTAAATTGTTTCCTAGTATTCCAGTTCCGAGTAGTACTACAGTAGTACGTATGTGATATAACTTCCAAGTATACACAGTATACTTCTATGATATGACGATGATTCATTGCGAGAAAACCCGTTGAATTAAATGTTTTGAAGCTTGGCGCCCCATGTGCTCCCAATCTATGTTGATGTTCTCCTATAAACACTATTATATTAGCTTACTGTCCTTAACATTCTTGTTTTAAAATAACCTTATAAATTATGAATGTTTGCGTTGCATCTTTTGGGGTCTTAATATCAAAACCATACATCCGTTCAATCAAATTATTTTATTATGGTCATTGAAACGAATAAAATTATTTTCTGTTATTTCGTATTTCGTAAAACAACACTTCGCAACCTAATGAGCGACGAGAAGAGATTACGACTTCCTTCTTTAAAATTTCTAATGAACGTTTTACCAAAACAAAAGTACCTATGCAGAAAAATTACAAATTAGAAACAAAAATTAAGATCCCAAAACGCAAGCATCCAAGGCCTATTGCAACGAAGCCCGCATGAACTAACCCGTGTCGCGCGCCAGATCTGCAGAACACGGCCATGCCTGACGAGCGCGCCGTCATGACCTACGTGTCGTCTTACTACCACTGCTTCTCCGGAGCGCAGAAGGTTCGTATGCAGTACTAATACATTGCGGGCACACTAGTAAGGTGATCCGCTTTGGCCGTGAACTCGCCGTTCGTTGGACGTTGGATGCTTTGATTCGATGCTAAATTGTCAGGAAGTCCTCGACCACGTTAGCGTGCATCTTGCGAGCTTGAAAAGGACGCTCGAGCTGTGAGCTCACGGGCTGCTTTAAACAACGTTTTGCATTCACCGTTACAAGACGCTCGAGGGAGAAGCTCGTCGTCCAGGCCTGAGAGTTGCCTGAGGTTAGGTTACCATGGGAAGTTAACCAATTTCAGGCAATTTGTTCGGATAGATAAACAAGCTATAAAATACCATGCGCTAACATTAAACTCAAGTCCATATTTAAAACAAATAAGAGCCTTCACAAATGTGCCCGCAACCAACGAATTAATTGCTGTAGATTTGTGTTATCAGTGTTATTGTGCCAAAAACCGGAGTTAAAGCTTAGCTAAAATTTATGTAGTTGATTTAAATATGGTAGACCTAAAATTGGAGTCACTTTCTGTTACAACTACGGGGCAATAAGGGCAGGTACCTAAACCGCTATAGCTACCAGAAAACTTATCAGGAGGCAATCCTTAAATTTACGAAATATTTTGACCCGCATTCACAGATTTTGGAAAAAACGTACAGTCAGCCAGAAAATGGTCAGATTACGCAAAAACTTTTTTAATGCCAATCGATCCTATTTCTAATAAGGATCAAGAGACTCTTTTGGACCAATTTTGGTTAGTGTACTACCCTTACTTAACCTTACTGCCCCGTCTCGAAAATCCACCATGTATAAATCTAAATATAACTCATAGCCAATCTTAGAGTTATTATGAGATCGATACGTAATTTAGCCGTTATGTAATAAGTATATAATTTTATTGCCAATTTTCATACCCAATTTAGAATCAAATTACTCTTGTGCGTCGATCTCTCGAGTATTTTAAAGTTCCTAAGTAGGATTAAACGATACAGCTTTAAATCGTCACTTTTTTTGTATTCAAAACTAAAAATTGTTTTGTTTCTGTAGGCTGAAACGGCCGCGAACCGCATCTGCAAGGTTCTCAAAGTCAACCAGGAGAACGAACGCCTCATGGAAGAGTACGAACGTCTTGCCAGTGATGTAAGTATTTCATATAAGTAGCCTAGGAGTAAGACGCAAGGCGGTGGGGAGCAAGTGGATGCGAAGAGCCGAAGACCGGGCTCAGTAAGGCTTGGGTAAGGCCTTTATCCAGCAGTGGACTTATTTGGGTTGAAGACAGAGAGTCTAGAAGACTGTCCATCCATCAGCGTTTAGAGGTCCACTGCTGGACATAGGCCTCCCCTAATCGACTCTGACCGGTCCTGGGCCCTCTGAATCCAGCGGCTTCCCGCCGTCTTCCTCAGGTCGTCAGTCCACCTTGTCGAAGGGCGGCCTGTGCTCCT
>DWLO01001578.1:0-14534 GCA_018245335.1 Dalla quadristriga | reverse complement strand
GTCATATGTTTTTTTAACCTGTTGTGACATTTCTCAAGTGTATGTAATTACCTTATGATGAAATAAAAAGTATTGAAAGTAGCGTAGTAAATCAATCCAGAGGAGCGCTATAACGGAATAATATTTTTTTATTGATGAACTTTCACATTTATAGGTACTATTAGATAAAATGGTTGGATAAAAACTATTATTTGTATATGTTCTATACAATTTAAAAGAAAAATCTCTTATTTTAGTAGAATATTCCATTCATATGGCAACATTTTACCGGCTGCCATTCCAGTTAGAGCGAACGCGGCGATAATGCCGTCTCGCTCAGCATGCCGGAATGTGACCCGCTATCACCTTGAAGGCCGTAAGCTCCCAGACGCTTCAATGAAAACAAGAGCTTTCAAGCTTATTAGATATGCGTCCATTGCTTAAGTGTGAAATAATATTGGAGCTATGAAGGCGGGGAGTGTGGCGTTCAACCCAGTTGAATGAAATATGATTATAAATTAAGCACTTATCTTTAATAAAAATGTTTTTTTTTTATTCTACCCAAACGAATATTTTTAATAAGTTATAATTACTATTGTTAATACTTTCAATTGCTTGTGAAGATTTCAGTCACCAGTTCTCAAAGATGGAAATTCTACCAACCCGCACTTGGCCAGCGTTGAAGGCCGCTGAGGGGTAATGATGAATGATGAAGCCTTAATAATAATTAAGCGCAATAATAGGGGTTCATACAAGGAACGTGTTCTTTTTCAGCGTTGTTTTGTTAACATACAAGCGTGATTTTTAGCGCGCGCGTTGTCATACAATTGTGTTTCGGACCGAAAGGTGTGGATGCCGATTACATTTAACAAGAGGAGAACATCTCAGACCTCAGGGATGGCAACGCATCTGTGACCAGCTTCGAATAGGACTATTATTAACCACTACTAACCCGACTATTACTAACACCGATTAACAGGACTTACAGCCACTAACAGTTCTTTCTCCCTTGTCCTTATACTAACGAACTGTCCAACTCACATTCCTATTAACATGTTATACTTACTGTGCTAACATCCCCAGTTCCTTTTAAGGTCCTATTCGAAGTTTATCACAAATGTCATGGGCGGCAGCGGATAGGTGGAGCTGCAGCATCGTTTGCTATCTTAGTAACATAAAAAAAAAGTGATAGTTGATGTGGTGATTATAGCATATAGTGTGTAATGATATATAGTGTGTAATGGAGGCCTCTGCCTCCGCCTCTGCCTCCGCCTCTGCCTCCGCCTCCGCCTCCGCCTCCGAGTGAGTGCGCTTAAATTTGAAAGGACGGATCACAGAGAGATTGTTTGACAACTAACATCGCGTTCAGAAGCCGGTCCAAATCAATAGTAGATCTCCAGACTTTAATTTATATTTTCGACTGATCAAGTACAGTCCAATAATAAAAAAAAATTACTTGTGTTTTGTTTTATCAATATCCAAGCACTGATAAAGCGTATTTTCGTTCTTATACCTTATCTCCACCTTTTCGAGTGGTCCCCGCTTGAGCTATACTGTACAGCGGCGTGATAGGGTTATAGTAGTAGTCTGCTTTATGCCACGGAGTATCTATTCTGTACTACGTATTTGTATTATAATTGTCTTGACTGCTGACAGATACGAAGTATCCCTAAACAGTCTGTGGCTGCCAGTGTGGACATGACATTGACGTTTTGATATTTCTTCTGTTTTGATTTGAATTCAATTTCAGTTCCACCCACTCAAAAAGTAGTGAATCAACAACAAACCAAACCACAGAGTTCATTGTCTAACAAACAAACAACTGTGTTTCTACGAAACGAAACATTAAAAATGCTTTAAACGCCGAGGACCTCTCATGCTCTAGTTTGGACCATTTAACCGCCAACGCATCGAATTACACAAAACACAAGTGGCAGTTTTGTTTCAAGTGGCAGACAGAAACAATTGAGGAAGTAGTAGGTAAAACTTTTTTCCGATCCGTTCCGTGGGTAATATTTATTTGGAACACCATTTCATTTTCGAAGTATTTTTATATCAATAAAAATCATTGATTTTAGTAAATTAGTTATCAAAAAGTAGTTCCCTACTTTTGTGTCCAAGTTGTCAGTGGGATTTCTAATGATGTGTAATTCACTAACTTTACTGGTCAAGTACGAAACAAGTATACTTACATAATTACATTTTGGAAAAATAAATGCAATGGAACCCTATTTATAGATCTATAAATTCACAATTTTAAATAATTTTAAAATTACAGAGATGTCTCGCCTTAGGCCACAGTGGCAGTTGCAAGCTTTAGCAGCACAAAAGAGGGACAATGAGCTCAGGCGTGCAGAAGAACAAAAGAAAGTGGCCAGTTACTTTGAGCTCAACACCAATAAGTCTCGTCATCATGAGCAGTGGACAACTGAGGGTTACTATGAGAGGGCCAACAAGGAAGCCGAGTTACTCAGTGAGAAAAAAATTAGAGCAGCGTGAGTAATACTTGAGAGTCCTTACTAAGATAATAAATGTGAAAGTATGTTTCTTCGTTTGTCTTTCAGTCATGCTGTAACAGAGCGACTGATCAACATAATTTCATGCATAAAGATACCTTATTTGTGAGTGTATGCATGTCTTTATTTATGTATATAGGTCTTTATGATATTATTTAGTTTAAATATATTTATTTCAAACATTCAATTATCTATAAATCCATATCACCATATAACGCTTACTGAAACTTATCATCTTCGCAAAGGGTTGACTGGTAGAGAATGCCATTAGGCATTAAGTCCGCCCAATGTAGAAATGCAATAAAGCTTAAATAAATAAATAATTATAATAACTAGTAAGTGGCCAACTAGTAGTGGTTCTTTTGATAGCATAAATTGTTAAGAAAGAATGTGAGTTATGTCAGTATTATATGAGGTGGCTTAATGTCGCTGCCTACCCATGTTAAGGACTAGCGTATTTTATCCCAAAGGGGGTGAAATGGAGTGGTTAAGTTTGTATGTAAAAACAATTTATATACAGAGAAGCTAAGTTTTATCCATATGCCTGTTAATTCTCAATACATACCTCACCACAAACTATAAGCTACAATAAATTGTGGCACTTAAATAAAAAAAATGTGTAATGCAACTAAAATATACATTCACTAAGTACAAGAGCAGATTGGATTAGTAAGAATGTAGCTTCATTAATGTAAGGTCAAACTAATTTAATGTAGTCTTGATCTTGCAGTAGATATTATGAATGGATGATTCATCTCTAAATAATTACTCACTTCATCATCAACTCTGGTCCGCTACTAAGCATGAGTCTCCTCTAAGAATGAGAAGGGTTAAAGGCATTCAGGTAGTGGATAGACCCTACCCAAGTACACACTTGAGAACATTGTATTTATATTTTCTGACCATTTGATTGTGCCAAATGCAACAATTTCAGCTCTGTATGTGTTTTTGACGAAAATCAGTAGTTTTAGAAATATTCACACTGCTAACATTAAAATAACATCCTGCATAATATGACTTTGGTGAAAATAATATACGGAGCTTTCGGTAGAACAGCCAACATAAACTCATTAAATTTCACTGCTTAAAATTTCAGCCAGTTGGAGGAACGCCGAAAGAAGCTTGAACTAATGTTATTTCAAGAAAATATGCAGTTTCAACAAGAGATCAAGGCATTGGCAGCACAACCCAAGTTCTACAAAAATGGGTAAAGTATCAATTTATTAGGTTTTTACTGATGAACAACGTTCAACAAATGAGTTTTTTATTTGACGACTGCCTACCGTCGAAATCTGCAACAAACCTCAAACAGTACTATTCATCCATTTAATAGTCCACTGCTGGCACTTTTCGATCGCCATTACAGCGCAGATCATGACGCGCGATAACGGTGATCGGACGGACCTCTTGAGGAAGGCCCACATATTGTTCTGAAAATAATCAGGCAATCCCGATAAATCCTCGTTAGTAAAGCCGCTTAAGAAAAAAAAATTAGTAAACGTATTATAATTTTATTTATATTGGTCAAGGTCGTATCTGAACAAAGTGCCCACATCAACGCTGCAAGACATCAACCAGGGCATCATGGAGAAGGAGGAGCAGTTGAGGCGACAGGAGGCGGAGCTAAGGCTTCACCACGCGTGGCGCTTGCAGCAGCCCGAGCTGAGGGCCGCCTCGTCCTACATGGCTCACGGGAAACTCAAGTCTGCTTGGTATATTCACACAGTTCAATTTAGCTTGTTCAATTTAGCAATTCATTTTGTTACCAAAAATGTTCATCGTTTCTACCGGAGCAAAGAGACACCTCGAGTTACTGATCTGATAAGTCTACTAACTTGCCCACTGCCCAGTGATGGATTTGATGATAATTATAGAATTTTCAAGGAGTGTTGCCGTCAAGCAGGTGTCTTCAGTATGTATTATGTAGTGTCCGTTCCAAGGACCATGCATCCATCCATCAGCCTTCAGAAGGTCACTGCTGGACAAATGCGCCCCAATTTAAGCCACTCCGACCGGTCCTGTGGTTTTCTGCTGTCTTCTTCATGTCCTCAATCTACCTGGTCACAGGGCGAGCTGCCTTGCTGCCGAGCTTGTCCATTGCCACTTCAGCTTGCTAACTCTGAGAGCTATGTCGGAAACCTTAATGGTCTCTTAAATTAATTAAAAAAAGGTAGATAAGTTACAAAATTAGTTCAGAAAGGGTAGATACGCTACCAAATTAATTCAAAAAAGATAGATTCGTTACTTCCATATCGCGCGTGATCTTTAAACCTATGACCAGCGTCACAGGTTCCGGGTAGTTCGATCTTGTTTGCACGCGATACGACATCATAGCGGGATTCATATTGAGTAAGTGTCACTGCTCTTGTTGTTGGTTATTAAACGTCCACGACTCGACTCTAATTGTGGGGGTGCGTGTATTTGCACCTAGCCCATTTTTCTACAGCACGATGTACGAGCGTATGTTTTAGTCTATGGTTCGTCTACGGATTTCATCACTTTGGATTCGGTCGCGTAGCTAAATACCGGGCATTTCTCTGTCCTGTAGTTAACTTAACCTGACCACTCCAAGTACAAGAATTTAGTATAAATTATTATTGCTTCTGAATAATATTTACAGGATGGAACAGATAGTAGAAAAAGAGATACAAAAGAAAAAAGATGAAGAGGACACGCGTAAGATTCTACAGGACAGAGACGAGGATTTGAAAAAGCAGATCCAAGTGGAAGAACAGAGGCTAAAGGAGAAAGAGTTGCAAATGCAGGTACATAAGTGAAATTTCTTTTTTTCTTTTCTTTTTTTAGGATTTTATTACAATCTCGGACGAGATGTAAACCCCGTGGCAGTATAAGGAATATAATAAATTCAGTAGATGATAGAGTAATTAATAAGTATAAGTTAGTGGCACTTCTGATAGATCAAAGTTGTATTTGCCATTTTCTCTATCTAAAACTAGGTAAATTAAATGAATATGAAAGTTAAAGGTTGTCAATTTTATGTTTTATTTATTGTCAATAATGATAATTTTATGTTTTACTTTATTAATTAACAAAATCCACAGCTCTAAAAGCTAAATATTAAATTAAAACACAATATATTTCTTGCATAATTTACTTCCAGCTAATTACGGTTTTACATTTTATTTATAAGTGTTGCAATTAATATCACTGAGTTATCACGCTTATTATTACTTAGCAATGCGTGCATTCGTGGCTGTGTGCATGCGTGTGTGTATATGTGTGTGCGTGAAAAATGAATAATGAATCACGTTTTTTAAAGTCTACCTAGACTTTTTCAGTAATTGTTAATGTTAGCACATTGCTAGCGAGTGAGATTCGATACATGATAGTCCTAACCCAATGAAGTTTTTGCTAGAAATGTCTTTGTCTTAACCAGTTATTTTTATTTCCAGGAACTACGCGAAAGCCTCGAAGGGCAGATATCGGAACTTAGCGAAAAAGAGACTATCGTGAAGAAACTACGCAAGCAAGAAGAGAGGGAGATACTTGTTTTGCAGGAGCTACAATTCCTATCGAGCGAAAGAGAAAGAGAACACGCCAAGTTGATGTCAGAGAGAGACGCCACATTAGTGAACATGGGCTTGCATAAGTACAAGTTGAAGAAGAAAGTGTTGGCTGTACTCAGCGAAATTGATTTGGATTTGCAAATGCTCGAGAAAATTCGAAAGGCTGTTATTGAGGTAAGATTTTTATTGCAAGCCTGCAAGTTAGTAATCATATGTACGTAATATTTATTACATGGTTCTATTAAAGCTATAATTATATTTTAAATTATGACAGGACTACGAATCACAGCGAGATAAGCACAGTAATTATAAACGAATACTGGACGCGGCGCTGGCGCAGTTAGAAGAGCACAGGGACAGGGAGCGACAGAGACGCCAGAACATCGAGTCTATGTACGACGGCGAGGCGCGGCAGATCAACGACAAACAAGATAAGGTAAAACTATAAACATAAGGTACACATGCACAAACCCCCCCAACACCTTTAAAAATCTCCGGAAGTTCGGGTCCACTTATTCTAGAATACGGTACGTAGTATCAGGTCCGATCTCTTTGGTCTGTTTCAGAAATGCAAAAAGTGTAAGTTGCAGAAACGAAAATAAATAATTTATTAAGTTTTGACCATATTTTTCACAATTATATCGAAAGCTTATTGATATACTGGCTTAAATCAAAAAAGTTGATTTTTGTGAAGACGCAAGTAAACATTCTGCAATTTTATCCGGTGCACAAACACATTATAATGAAAGAGCCATTCGCTGTGTAAACAAAGAAGGAGAATCTAGTTGTAATTTTTCAATTTGACGACTCGGTGGCGCGTTGGTCAGTGACACTGACTAACGAACCGAGGGTCCCGGGTACGATCCCCGGCCGGGGCAGATAAATATTTGTGGTCGGGTCTTGGGCGTTAAATTTTTGAGTGTATGTCCGCCACCCGCAACAGGGAATCCTAGTGCGGGGGTGTGATTGTGTAAGCATTCTTTTTTTTTATTTTATTTGAAATCATAGATTACGTGAACACAAGCCTGTGAGTATACGTAACTCAATTCGAGCCCATGTCTTATTGGGTCTGTATATCATTAAGGGTGTGAAATGTAGGTGATACGAAGTGCACCGGGTCATCTAGTCTAGTAATTTATAAGGTTTTTAAAAATCCGCTCAGACAGCGACAACGCCCCACCCTCCTCCGCCGAAGCGAAGGAGCGAACGATCTTCGAGGACTAATGGTGGACCACCACTACCCGCCTCACGCTCAGGGCGCCGCGCCACATCTCTTCATCGCGGCTGGCGACGTCCCACATGGTGTGATAGTCTCGTGAAGAGCTTACTATAGAAATGATCCTATGAAGTAAGGTCTTGATGATAGCGACTGAGCGCTTTGAGGTCATTATTCGGTTAGAAATCTCAACAGCGTGATTCACAAATCGGCACAGTGACATCTAGTAGCGCGACTGAACTAACTATAGCAACTTTAAGTAGATGGCGCTCTTGTACGAATTGTTAAATAACATTCCATAATTATAATGAATTCAGTTCATGGCAAAGAGTATAATAATATGTGGTTCATGCCCTGCATTTATGTTACATAAGGAAGTCTTAAATACAACTGATGTTATCATCTAGCTAGCGACAACTCGGTCAATTAC
This sequence comes from Dalla quadristriga, assembly GCA_018245335.1. Lineage (NCBI taxonomy): Eukaryota > Metazoa > Arthropoda > Insecta > Lepidoptera > Hesperiidae > Dalla > Dalla quadristriga. The sequence continues at coordinate 6,866 of DWLO01001578.1, read as the reverse complement.
TGCGCTCTGTCCAATATTAGAATGAATGTGTGAGTGGAAGAAATTCTTATTATAGTAAAATATTACATTGATGTGTTTATAAATGTCTAAAAATAATCTCTACTAAGTTTACAAAAAATTAATGTCAATGACATTATGTAGATAAAGCGCCTGACACTATTGAAAGACAATTAATTGTAAAACGTTAAATATGTTATTAACAATTATTGGTGAGGTTATCATCTGAGTAAATCTAATCTTAAACCAGAGGCGACCACCTCAGTCCTCAGATTATAATAGGTATAGTTTTTTGCTAATTTTCGTTTGTAAGGCCTTACAAAAAGGCCTAAGCAGCACACAGACAGGTCTAGGCAAAAGTAAATTTAAAATGAATGAAATAGGAAAAATATTTATACTTATATATACTTGTCTGAATAAAGGCTTTTATTATTATAAAATATTATTCATAATAACAATATTCCTTTGTAATAGGACTGTGGGAGCCAGGACTGTTGGTGCAAGTTATTCCTGTTAGTAAATATAAGTAATTGTCCAGTTAGTAATCATTAGTATTTGGCCCTATTCGAAGCTGGTCACTGTTGCGTTGCTACCCTTGAAGACCGATGTTTGTATGTGTGCAAAGCAAAATAAATGTATTCTATTCTATTCTAAAAAAAACAATTATTCCACGGCAGAATTGGGCGTGACGGTAGTACCGCCCCAGGCGAACCGTATACAGATTCGGCCACTTGGAGTAGTCAATAAACAGTGCTAAATTGTTTCACATGTTTCAGCTATGGGCGAAAGAGCAGGAGGCGCGCGCTGCGCTGATGAGAGAGGTGATATCGACGCTGAGCACGCAGGTGGAGGAGAGAATCGAAGCCAACAGGCAGCGGCAGCGCGTGAACGTTCTGGAACGGGAGAGGATTGTGGAGCAGATGGACTGCTTCCACAGGGCGGTGCGCGTGCGGGAGCGCGAGACTCAGGTCAGAAATAGGCGTAAATCGCGAGACTCTGTTCAGAACAAGGCGTGAATCGTGTCAATCGGGTTAGAACTAGTCGCAAATCGCGGGAGTCGGGTCAGAATTAGGTGTAAATCATGTGAAACTGGTCAGATCTTGGCATAAATCGCGAGACTCACGTCAGTATTAAATTTCATTCGCGTGACTCAGGTCAGAATAATGTGTAACTCGCGAGACTCGGGTAAGACATAAAGCGCATATACCGTAGAAAAGTCATAAATGCTGGGATTTGAACCCGGACCCCCGAGTAGGAGGCCGAGGTACTGACCACTAGGCTATCATTGCTTTATTGTAATCTAATGCAGTTTAATTTCAATGTAAAATTGTTGGCTATCATTGCTTTATTGTAATCTAATGCAGTCGAATTTCAATGTAAAATACATGTATGTTAATATTCCAGCTCAAGAACACCTCGTATTCGACAATAACGGCTCTGCAGTCGCAGCTGAACGGGCTCCGTCTGCAGAAGGAGCAGCTAGACGCCGCGGCCAGTAGAGAGACTGAGCTGCGCGAAACGGTGGCTCACGAGCGCAAGCTGCGCCAGGAGATCGCCAAGATGCAGCGGGAAGGGAATACTCAGGCTTGGGCCTAGTTGTAATAAAGTCGAATTTATTACTAACATCTAAGACGAGTTTTGCGTTACGTGACACGCTAGCGATCACGTTGACGAAGGTGTTGACCATGCATGGCTAGTGCTGGCTGTCGAGCTGCGGGCCCCGGGGTTGATCCCCGGCCGGGGCAAGCATATTAGGCAGATAGATGTTTGTACTCGGGTTTTGGGCGTCAAATTGTGTTGTTTTCTGTGTGTTCGCCACCTGCAGGGAATCCTAGTGCGGGTGTGTGTGTGAGTGCGTTTATTTATTATGACAAGTCAGTAAACTTTAATTGGAGATTAGTGACCGTTAGATGCGAATCGGCGAGTCATCCAGATTAAGTCAATACTTCAGTTTAAGCTTCGATATATTTTTTTAGAATACTCAGGATTGTAATAAGTATTTTTATTCAATGACAACCCATTGCCGGGAAGTTTCGCAGTGAGCCGGCTTTCGATGTGCCATGGCACCATTACAGCACGGGTGCTACTAAGCATTACCGCCAATTCCGACAGTACAATAATTTTCCCGCGCACTTTTTTTTGCTATAATTGAAAATCCCTTGTCCAATTCCAAGAGAGTCGCAAACTGTATGTAAAATAATCTGATTTGGCGCACAGAGGTTTCGATTTGCGCTGGAGCTCTCTTGGAGCTGGATAAGGATGATTTTCAATTATTGCAAAATAATGCGCGCGCACTTTTCCGCTCGGTCTAATTTGACCCTTAAGCTCTCCTTTTATGTAAAAGTATATATCAAATGTATACAATTAAGTCAGTAAAGTAATTTTTATTCCTTCATTCGTTCATTAATTCATTCGTTTCCTTCATTCATTCATGGCCTGGCACCTCACAACCGAAGAGTTCAAACACCGTGGGCGTCAAACAAATCGACCACGCCACGCGTCGATTCGCTTGCCTCATTGCCTGGTGTTGGGTTGGCCAGGTAGCTAATCATCAAGTCTTATAATATTTTTAATCCATTCATTCTAACATCATAAATACGTTCTAACGGAATCGATAGAGACTAACTACATATTTTGTATGTGACAATAGTCATGACAGAAGACAGTATTATTAGTTTATTTAAACTTAAGTTCGCTTTTCTCTGTAAGCCTATTATTTTATAACGCCCAAAAGTGATTCGACTCTATCCAAAGAGGAAATATCTATAATGAGATTAGTTATCTCACTAGAATTAGTGGTTCGTGTGTTGCAATTTCTGTTTGTCTAGGTTGACTTACACTTAGTTACTTATGTTTACTATGCCATCCGCAGCAGTGTTGTGTGTTATTCGATTGTGTAAGTTATGTGTTGTGCAATTTTACATGGGTTCATAGTCACGCATATGCCATGCTATGTTCATATCGCGGGTGACAAGCTTGACTATGAAAGCGTTAATTGTATCGTGTATTCGTGTTTAATGTGTTTTTTGTGCAACTAAAGTTAAGACTGCGTAAATTTGAAACCGAGTGAATGACACCCGTATTTCTAGGTTGAAATTTTGAATTGTTCATCTTAATAACAAACAAATAGGTAGATACATACGGTCCGCCAATATATCGCGGTATAGAAAAATTGACTAGATTATAATTTTTGAATCGTGCATATTTAATTAACAACAGGAACAGTGAGACGTAATCAATATGAATTCTGCTATGTTTTCGTATGTCGTGCAAACAGGACCATGCTTCGTGAGCGACTAAACTAAACCTGTAACGATGGTCATAGGTTTTGAGATCACGCTCGATAGGCAGGTCTATACCTTTTTTTAATTAATCTAAGGTTGTCATACAAACACTGTAATGATTATCTTATTCATATTTCACCAATTTTATGAAGGTTTCCATAGACATTGAATTAAATAAATAATTAAAAGTAATAAGTTGAGACTGCGGCGAGACTACTGACGTGAGAACGATTTTCGTCGACTGAACCTATCTAGATGTCGCTAGTACATATTATTATAGCGTCGTCACCATATTCGCACTCTTAGTGATATACTGGCTTAACTCGAAAAAGTAGATTTTTGGGAAGACGCAAAAAAACTTTTGCAATTTTGTCCGGTGCAAAAATACATTGAAATGAAAAATATCCATGTTATGCTGTGTTAACGAAGAAGGCGAATTTCGATGTAATTTTAATTTGAAATCATAGATGACGTTAACAGAAGCTTGTGATCAAGCGTAACTCAATTCGATCCTATGTCTTATTAGGCCTGTATATCACTAAGCATGCGAAATGTCATTCATTATTATTGTTAACAATAAAATTACGTTCAAAAGGATCCGGAACTGTTTAAAATTAATAAAAACGTGTTCACGTGGGAAGTTGCTACGTAATTCTTAAATGATAACAACACGATAAAAGATCAGAGTGGTAAGTAAATTTTGTTTACAATTTTCGAGTATTATTTCAGCGAAAACTTATCGAGAGGTAAATAGTAGCTTCTCCAGTACACGTCTTATGGTATTGATCTTTATTACTGCGTAATAAGGTGTAGTACACAAACACTAAAAGGAACTGAACATTTTGATATTGGCTGTCGTACTAAGTTACTGTCATATGTATCTACACCAGCTGGGAATCGAACCCAGGACACCTTTTTGTTTTGGCCTTTGATGATGTTTACCTCTGAGGTACAGAAGCTGACTGGCTGACATATCAAGGTACTGCTCAAACCTCTGGGCGGAGAAACTTGAGATTTTGCATGTAGGTTTCTTCTATAACACTCTACAGCTCTACTTCACTTAGAAAGGATTTTTAGAAACTCCACCCCTAACTTGTTGTACCTTACAGCAAAACAGTCGATGGGAGGGGGACTTTTACGCAGGCGGAGCCACGGGCAAACACTAGTTGATATACAAATGAGATGAGATTATAAAGACTGCTTAATGCTTTGCCGATTCTATTTCGATTTCTATTTCTAACCGACATCCAAAGAAGAAAGACGAATTGCGGACAGCATGTTACACCTCAATAAAGGGGGCTTTCACATTAGTTTTTTTGTGTTATTTTGTCTACACTCTTTCGCATGTCATAACAGAAATACGCAAAAGCAAATACCCTAAGTGGATTGGTGTAAAGTTATACTCTTGTTCGTAATTACAGCCTGCTGCATACAAATATACATGCGAAGTGACTCGTACTTTTAAGAATGTCCACTTGTTCTTACAATATTATCTTTTATATACATACTATACATTTGATACGATTAAGTGCCTTATCAAACTATATCTACATCTACTATCTATATCTTTATAACAATACTTCTACAACTGGTATTCTATAGTTAATTAGATGATATTTGTACAAAAAATATGTTTTTGACATAGTGTTAAATCATAAACGTAGACAGCTGATACTGTTATTGTTTTCATAATTAGCAATTTAATATATTACTATAATACTTGTTATTAAAGTACCATTCATGGTCAAAAGATTTTAAAAAAAATATTTAGTTAAATAAGAAAGAAAATATATTTCATAAAAATTTTGTTGTTACTAAGTACCTATTAAATATTAACTGCCAAAGACGTCATAATTTTTTTTAAACCTAACTCAAATCAAATAACTCCGAGAACGTGCTCATGTATTCTAATTATACTTGGTGGTATGAATGTATGATAATAAAATTTCCGCTGTGTGTAATAAAATCCGACTTGTTTTGTTTTCATAAAACTTTTTTTCAAGAAATCGAACAAGTGGTTTTGTTTTCGTACGAATATTGCAATCGTTTAAAACCTGACATAGTCACGACGACAGCGAATCGAACCTTATCTGAAATATCAGTAAACCAGTGAACAAAACCTTTCCAGGGACCTTTCTATGGACGAAAAGGGGAGGCAAGCATCCCCTGCTCGTGGTCTCAGGTTACAAGTACAGCTATCAGAAGAAGAACGCGTTCGGCCGCATATCCTGGTACTGTTCTAGAAGGCTCAAGGGGTGCCGGTCTTCGGCCATCAGCTTCGGGACGAAGGTCGTAGCGACCAAACCGCACGACCACCCTCCACCCCTCCCCGAGAACGCCGGCGAAACGACCCTCGAATCCCAGGATTTCACGTCTCTTGGCCTCATGAGCCACTTGTTTGGCTTATAGGCAAGTAGTTTGATAGTGAAGTTTGTGTTGCGAATAGAAATTTAAATGGCTGATGGAAATCAGCCGAACTGACTCAATTTTTCTGTCAATCTGTTGGCGACTCTTTGACGTTTTTCTTTATTAACTGCCCATTTTATGACCTACACTTTTTTTTTTCGTATGCACAGTGTCTGTTGGCCCTACTGGCCTTTACAGCGTCACCGAACGGAACGACCTAAACAAATCATCACTATAATACCAATACTATATAGACTGCTCGGCTCTGTTTTGGGTAAAACCTAACCGAACCCATTTCGTTTCAGGCACCTTTCTTTGGACTAAACGGGGAGGGAAGCATCCCCTGCTGCTGCTCTCGGGTTACACGTACAGCTACCAGAAACAAAACGCAAACGGCCGCGTGACCTGGTACTGTTCTAGACGCCTCAAGGGTTGCCGGTCTTCGGCCATCAGCTTCGGGTCGAAGGTGACTGCGAACAAGCCACACGACCACCCCCCTCCCAAACTGCCGGAGAACGCAGGCGAAATGACCCAGGATTCCACATCTTTTGGTCTTATGACGCACTTGTTAGGCTTATAGGCAGATAGATTGGTAGCGCCAATTTGCGATGCGAATACAAATTTAATTCGATATAAAACGGTTCCTAATATATCGTCATACGACACGAAAGCCGCTTAGGATTTTTATTAGTTTCCTTTAAAAATATCTGACGCTTCCAACAGAAATGTTAAATTATAAGTTAAGTTAGTTTAGCACTTTAAACTACGTGTTATAAATGTAATAACTGTAATTTAATAAATAAAAATGTAATTCATTACAAAAGGCGTAGCGCGTCTATTAGGAATCAGCTGCCTTTTATAACCAGCTTCATTCTTTGGCCGTAAAATTTACTCATGTAATTTCTGCCTAACATTATAACTTAAGACGTAAAAGAACAATTCGTGGATATTCATAGCAGCATACGAGTAGATTGGACTTTTTAAATTTTAAATTAACAAGCGTTTGACCCTACTGTAGGGCTAGGTAAACAATAAAAATTACACAATCTAAAATAATACTAATGTTTAAGATAATTCAAAATAATGTTTTAGTAGCATCGTGTGCGGAGTTTACTAACTAGATATTAGTGATTTTGCTATAGTAGGTATAATAAGTTAAGTATCGTTTGAGCGTTTGTA
>DWLO01001577.1:0-14534 GCA_018245335.1 Dalla quadristriga | reverse complement strand
TAGATAAGCATGACATCTCCGAATTATCATAACAGACACGTGCGTAACGTTTAAGTTTAAATATTAAGCAACAAAGCAACAATAGACTAATGATTGGTATTGAAGTTTGTCTGTCTATGAATATAAACCAATTTGGTTAGGTTAGGTCTGTCTGGAACACTAGTTAAGAATTAAAGTAGGTTGTCAAGTCAATTGCATGTATTATACCTATTTATTTAATGTCTTTTCATAAATAGTAATGTCGTTTGCCTGACTCTTCAATCGGAATTGTAGTGCGTTTTCAATCAAATAATATAATTTGTATTTGATTCTTATCAATCTACCAAAGTGAGTGGAAACACGCAGCAAAAAATAACGAAGCAAAAATGCCTGTGTTGCGTCAAGATTAGACTTATCAAGTGGTTTCGGAAATGGCTGTTCTGTAACAAAAACTGTGCGTATCCCATTAATAAATGGCGTAAAGATGTATGTTTAAACACGAGATAAAATGCTTGCGAAAGAATTTACTTACACGTAAAAATTAATCTTTATAGCTATTGTAGACTGGTTACCCACTTGCGTAAAATATCATTGTTGCGACACTTAACGACACTGAGTAACAATAAGTTGTTACTCTTCAGGAACGCCCCGTGATCACGGTCCGAAACCAAGGCTTTTACGTAAACAATGCATAGACACTCTTGTTGTATCTTATCTAAATTGTCCTCTTTCTTACTCATGGGTGGAAACAGCGTAATTTTGGGTGATTAGTGTGCGTCGTATTGTGCTGAGCTACTTTACAGGGCTGTCACTACATTGATGACAATTTCAAAAATAATATTAAAATAAAACATTCCACATAATAATAATAACATGAGAATAATATAACACACAATATATAATATACAACACAGTATAACATAACGTGATATGATTAGGCCTATCATAAAAAATAAGGATATTTTAAGTCATCGCTGTTACTATTTTAATAATATAATATTATGACCACTGAAAATGTTGACTTTTGACGGTATGACCCTATTAAAATAAGTAACAATATGAACCTCAGATATAGGGCTTCGTATATTGCTTTGGTACCTACAATGATTAATCCATATTTAAAATTTTGGAAACAAAGCTTAACATTGAAAATGTCTGTGTGTATTGGCTTTCGCGATGATTCCAACTGATTTGTAGTTACGAGTGATAAATGGCGTGAAGCAAGAACGCTGTAAAACAAAATAAATAGATAAACGCACAACACAGTCCGCACGTCTCACCTCACGGCTAAGGGATTCGCTTGTGTTGCGGGTGGCGGAAACATTTAATACAACACAGTTTAACGTCCAAGACCCGATCACAAACATTTCTCTGCCCCGGCCGGAGATCAATCCCGGGGCCCACAGCTCGTCAGTCAGGGTCACTAACCAACGCGCCACGGACTTGAATACAGATAGTATTTATGGTCCAGGTTGACATCCCTGTTTTGAGAGTTTGTAGAGCATGCATTGTTTCGGAGTATACGTAACGCACGTGGGTTCTTGCGAGCAGAAGAGAAAGTGGCACAGCCAGCGGCAAGGTCGTCTCGTCGCGCCCCGACCTTCACTGCCACACTTCCGGGATTCACACACCAGTAAATACACAAAGACACGTCAAACCAGCTCACTCAGCAGATTTGTGGATTTGTGGGACCTCCATACGTGTATATATATTTTTTATATGATGAGGATAGCAAAAGGGTAAGCAGTCCCACCCTGCACTGCCGCCCTTGGACATCTGTGACAAACTTCGAGTAGGACTGTACGAGGAGATGTGTTAATACTATTAGAGTGAGTTACACCTGTGAGTAAATATTAGTAATTGTTGGTATTTGTCCTATTCTAAGCTAGTCACAGATGCGTTGCCATCCCTGAGGACTCAGGCGGGGCGCCTCTTGTATAAGTGTAACCGGTATCACACCACAATTCTCCGTTCGGAACACAATTGAAAAACAATTGATCAACGGCAGAAATGGTTGTAGTGGTGCCCCGGCGAATCGTATACAGTTTTTAGGTCCTGGTCACCTTTCAGCTTGTATCTCTCAGCTTCGATCTATACACGAAATCAACTTGAGAACTGTTACCGTGGTCTTTACCGGTTTACCGGTTGGAAAGCAACTGAAAAACTTGCACCACATACTTAAATATGGTCTGAATATCTGAATATGGTATGAGTCTGGTATAGGTATAGTCGATATCATGAATATACATTAAGGTCTATAAATAATATAGCCGGCTCATCAACTTGCCCTTTGATCTTTATCGTAATAACAGTTGAATGATTTTCAATGAGGAAAAAAAGCATGTGAATATTTATGGTTGCAAGAAATAACAGCGGTGGCAAAAAAGTCGAACTTGCGCAATATAAAGAAGTCGGTATGTGTTGTTGTATATAACATTGTTTATAATATCTGTATATTAATATTGTATTATTAATTTATTGGGTGCTGTTGTAACTTCTTTTTTATGTTTACTAAGTTTTTTTTTATAATAAGTTAAATATATACACGCTTACACACTCAACCCCCGCACTAGAATTCCCTGTGTTACGGGGAATTAACGACCATGAAATGATTTCAAGAAATAACTTTAACGCAGAACCATTACCAACTTGACATGGGCTCAGGAATTAAACTGTTAGTGAACTAAGTTCAGTTCGTATTCATTATTATCGGGCAATTTGTTTTAAACAAGACCCGGTACAAATTTTATAATAATGTAAATAAATAAACGCTTTTACACTCACACCCCCGCACTAGACGCATTGCGGGTTGTGGACGCACATAGAAAACATCACAATTGAACACCCAAGACCCGAGTACAAACATTTATTTGCCAAATAAATGTGCCCGGACCAGGGATCGAACCCGGGACCCACAGCTCATCAGTTAGGGTCACTAACCAACGCGCAACAGAGTCGTCCTTATAAAACAAAGGAGACATCCAACCTTCTAGTATAAAGTACTGATTATGATTATCAATTTTATTAACTTTCATTAGCAACATTACGTAGGCATGATATTTGCGATTACCAATGTAATGATTATTATGATCAACTAGCGTTATCTGTCACCCACCCCGTGCCCCACTTACGTGACTTCTTTAGGTGTCGCGTAAGTGTATTTATTATTCGTTATAAGCACAACGACGTAATTTACTAGTATTGTGCCGTACTGTGAATTTGTACTTAAGTACCACTCAGGTTAATACTTCAATGCGTTGGTTTAAATTAAAACTACATCTCGCCTGTTCTGTCTGCATATTGCTAGTATTACAAATTCAAGAATTAGTTTGTTTGATAAGCCTTCACTTTTAAACCATACAACCGATTTTTATAGAATATGGTATGGCCATAGAATACTTTTGATCCCGAATAAACATACACATCCCTAGGGAATGAACACATCAAATTTAACGCGGACGAAGTCGCGGGCAACTGTTAGTTTAAATTAAAGGCAAGTTTCATTCAAGGTAATATTTTGTATATCCTGCCTGTTGATCGTATAATCAGGCAGATCATACTCATGTTGCTACTTCGTGGTAGCCTGGTTAAACGATTAACCGGCGAAATAAACATTATAATATGTGTATGTAAATCTATCGATAATATATGGTAACCTAATTCCTAGTCGCGTGCACCACGAGAATCACGACACGACGACGCAACAGTATTGATGTGCGATGGCTGTTTACCCAGAATAAGACATGGAAATTGTCTTTATACCATAAAACGGGTGTCCCTTGCGCTATAGCTCAGTTGGAATTTTAATAAGACCAGAAATTCTTGGGCTCAAAACTCGCCGCTGCCAGGATGTTAAAAACACTTTAAGGTCGTGAAGGAAGGTGAAGGATTATAATCATACTAAATTCGTTATGTTCTGTATAGTTTTCTCTTGTTTTTCACTAATTTTCTGGAGCGCGTTGTGCCGTTGACAAGATTAGACTTTTTTGCACACTAGCGCCAGTGTTGTGTGTGGCAGTTTATGAAACCGCGCGGTTTTGATGGCGGGAATATTTATATGAGCGAATATAATAGGCGCCAATTATTATTAGTAACATGCATTGTAATATTTGTAATCTTGTACAAGTTGAAAATAGGACTCCACGCAGTTTCTATCACCTACATAATGATCACTGCACATTACAAGTGAGCTTTGAATGCCCAATTCTAATGCATGTCACCTTCTCATGCATTGTAATATTTGTAATTTTATACGAGTTTGAAAATAGGACTCCACGCAGGGTCTACCACCTACATATAATCATTGTACATTACAAGTGAGCTTTGAATGCGGCTCGTTGCGTGACGGCGCGGCGGCGGCACGCTGTGATTGCGTCGTGCGCCATCCCTCGCGTGCATCACGACCGCTGGCCAGTAGATCCGCGACCCAATGTTACTGTAACAAACACTCATCTTATATGTTATGTATATTATTGTATACTACACAATACCTATTATTATTGTGTTTGATTTATCAGGATCGCCCGATAATTCAACGTGCAAGACGGTCGTTGGTGTCACTCGGTGGCTCCTGAGGGAAGCCCCACGTCCAGATAAATCAACGTGATTATAGCCGCGTACCCAATTAAAATGAATACGGACACTCACGAATACTTAAATAGTCTTAAGTATTGAACTAGTCGGGAGTTTCGGGACAGGGCCGCACTGAAAATTAGCGTCATGATTTCACCTCTGAAATGATTCCATAATCATGGCAATAGCTGAGCGAGTCCTATTTTGCTTTGTACGAATGTTTGTATGTTTATAATGTTTTAATGTAAATTAAAAACGAAATAAATATATTTAAATTGTTTCTATATTACAATACGATAAATGTAAAGGTGGGTGTGTAGAGTTACATACAGTTATGAATTGCTAAATTTCCGCGGCGCGCGTGTTTCGAGCCCACGAAACCTTTGGTTGAACCGGAAAGCATTAAATAAATAATAATAATGCCCGACTGAGCTATAGCGGCTCGCTGCGGTACATTTTCCAATTTAAACTAGGCAAGGGTTGACAACGTGAAAACATAGGTTAATAAAAAATTCCTACAATTTCAAGTTGGATAGGTATATAATATAAATGACGGCGCTTCATAACAACAAAACTCAATACAATAAAGCAATAGGTAAGCAAATACCCATTCTAGGTTGCTTACGAATGGTTTATAAAAACTGTGTAGGTACCTACTATCTGTTGACCTTGCTCTTGAACTTCGGCACGACGAAAGATTTTACCGCAGAAGTAAAGAAATAAATCCGCAAGTAGGTAGGAGGTACCTATGTAATATAAAAGTTTCGATCTGTAAAATAAATCAAAAATAATTTTATCCTATTTCTTTGGTGGATTTTATGCGTGTATTTGTTTAATCATTGTCCTATTTCTCTATTACTAAACTCACATAAAAAGTATTTTTTGTAATTGATCAACACCAATACCGAGTAGACTGTATCACTTATTAATGGATGTTTGGTTCACGAAGACGAGTGGAAAATCAACACGCAAGCCACGAACTGACCAAACCTGTTATAAATAAAATTAATTAATATTTGACCGGCGAACTCTCTTGATATATTTCAAGGTCACGTCGCGACAGTTTGAGGTGATATAACATGAGGATTGCTTGATTTTGTTATTGATTTACAAGTAACAAAGTTGAATTTAATAACTAGGCAACGTGTCTCTTTGTAAATCTCAATTGCTTAGTAATAGTAAAACCAATAAAATGACAAGTAATAAGATTTTTTCTTTGTAGCAACTTATAACTTCATACCATGTTTACTACTGAAGTTTCGTGGTTTAGTTTTTAAAAGCCGTATTAATGATTACGTTATTCTCTGCATTGATTTTTTTTATATAAATTTTTCAGTATATAACGACAACAAACAAAGTATATATTCCTTCTTTTAAAAATGTGTATAATTCTGATCAATTCAGATAAAATCAATAATGCTATTGATACAATATGAAATTGAACGAACTTGTTAATTTACAGTGTAAAGACAAAAAACACACCTAAATTGGCCTTCGAAAGACTGAGAAAAGGTAGAAGCTGATATTATTGGTATGCTAATTTTACATAAAATTTTTGCATCGTTAAAGTCCAAATAAATAAAACAAATGGGTAGAGCCGGGGGCAACACCTACTTAAAAGAAGGCATTATGTTGAAATTTATGAGTTTAAATAATCCATTATTCAAGTAATCATTGCACTACAATGTATGTATGTATTAAAAACTACGAACTACAGTTTGCTTACTATACATATACTAATATTAGCCGGCTACTGATGGCAAACAATAATGCTAAATATTAATGTCGTTATAATAATGTGTCTATTCTTACAAATATAGCTTGCGTATTAACATAATGCAAAACAGCTATTTTCATTAATCATTCGATCGTTACAAGGCAAACTCGTTATTTGTTAATTCATATTTAAATTAGATATACTTTGAAATTCATATAAATACAAGGTAGCTTTGTAATCGGTTTCATTATAAATGAATTGTAGATAACCTGGCAGTATAGAGCTGGTCAGCGGGTATGTAAATTCTTCTTAACATAGTTGTTAACAAGTAGAAAAAAGAAAAATTTTTAGCTACTGAACTGACCCGTTCATATAAAAGCGCACAATTGGATTGGATGACAATCTTGACATTTGATTTTTGTTAGTAGTTCCTACCGTTTGATTGCTCCATATATACGTCGAATATGTACATATAAACAGACTCAGGCATATTGTCTGTGCTGTGGTTTGATCCATTTTGTGTGGAGAATTTGAACGATAGTTGTACTGTGCTAAGTTGTAGTGTATTATCCCCTATATTTTATATGTATAATCGTATAGCTTTTTGTGTGCATATTCATTAGCTTTTAACTAAAAATCAGATGACTTGTATATTGATTATTATATATTGTTTTACGACTACTTCGGGCTTGCAGTCCCATCATCCACTGTCACCAATGGACATCTTGTTCGTGTCAATCTTCGATTAAGACTGCACGAGGGCCTGTTAGTTAGTCAGTCCTTTTAATTTTATTATGTGTTAATTAGAATATTAGTTGGTAAGTATTCGATAGTCATGGGGTGGAGTGTGGGTGTTAGGACTGTTAGTGTGAGTTAGGCCTGTTAGTAAATATCAGTAATTAAGTTTATCTGTCCTGCTCCTTTTTGTTAATATATAGCACGGTCACATAGGGCGTAGAATTAAGCACATTGGCCCATTTCACGTGAAATCATGATTGAAACAAAATGGACAAGAAGTAAAATGAGTGCCAGCAGTAGTCGGTAGCACATTATTATCCTGATTTCTCTTTAACCTACGACATTTTTTTTAAAAAAAAACCCCGTTAGCTGTTGGTTATATATTTGTAAAATATAAAAGAAGTACACTCACAAATTCAACTTTTAATGAAATGTAACTTTGAAAGGTGTAACTTATAATGTAAGACCTGTATTTTTGAAGATAATAAAACCTAATTGTGGCCTCAATTTGCTCAAACCCGGGCAGTTGTTTTAAGCATTAATTTAATTCATCGCGTTTTTGTTGCTGCGGCCTTGACTGCGAGTTCGTTTGCTCAATTATTTTAATTATTTGATTTGTAACTAACAATAAAGAATTTATTTGAATAATTTCCAAAAAATGCTCTGTTTGCTGAGTGAATTACATAATTAAGTACATCTAAAAGGGTGTTACTGGCAGTAGTCAATTCTGTAGAATGGCAAAAAGGTAGAATGCAACGAAAAATATATTATGCCATTCGCTTGCAGCTGTAGAAACAAGGTTTCCATACATCTTGTAATGAGTATATTGTAACTTCGCGCAAAACTTCGATAGGGTATAGGTATTTTTATTCACCTTTTTGCCCAAAACATAACAGAAACGGGGGAAATGTATTGTTTGAAATAATTATTTTCCCAATACACTACCGGATTCTTCCCTCCTGTGGGCTACCCCACATGGTGTTACAATTTTTTTTTTTTTTATTTGTTTTTCCCGCTCCCGAAGAGCTCTCAGCTCAGCTCAGACCATCATCATCAAATAGCATATTTCAGCCTGTATACATCGCATTGCAAAGTAGTCAACTTCTTTCCTCATCGAAACCTACGCAGGCACTACCACCAGTCTTCGAGTCATGAATTAATAAAAGCTCGGTCGTCTTAATGTATTCATGAAGCTGATCAGATTTAATAACACGAATTCTCATTAGCATTGCGTCGTGAGTTCAATAGCTGCATAATTTCTCGTTGCCATTTGTTGGTATTTTTCCACTGCCTCGCTTATTTTTATTCGGTATCAATGTAAACAGAGGCGTATCGCTCGCTGAATTAATGTCCCCCAATTCAATTGAAGTGTTTCATTAGCACAAGTGGCCCCGATTGCTTCGTTGATCGCGCTCGACGTCCATCGCGAAACTCAGGCGCCGAACACATGTTCGACTACTCATAAATGCCTACATGCTAGATACAAGTTATCTATGACGTGCCGTGAATTACGATACGGCTTTAATAACGGAGTTGTAAAATTTGGATGGTCTCCTGCTGTAACTAATGCTTTGTCTGTCTGTTTTTATTTAAAAAATATAATTTAAAGACGTAACAATGGTATACATGTAAAAACTGATACTCACAAATTAATAACAGGTAGTTATTACCACCTTTTGGTATGTGGTCAGTGGTCATTGTCGCATATATTGCCGATTCTTGCCACGTAAGAATAACTAAACGTCGTTTTTATAAAACACCTGCCAAAGTAACGCGCAATTTACCTATAGTGGCTCAGTATGACCTAGTTTGCCTTTTTAAGACGATATTCCAGATGTAGGATTTAAAGAAAAGGTTTGCAGTCAAGGTATTTATTTTCTCCTCACTTCTTTGAGACGAGGTTTTCGAAATATTCATTTTGGATCCCTGACGCTGAATGATTTGAGGTTTAAATTTGCAAAAATATGAATTCTATCTATTCAAAGAATTATTTTAATTAATTTCAATTTCAGATTATACCACTTTAATACTTATAGTACCTACGAACTGCTATTGTTGTTTGAATTACAGGGATGTAGTTTCCAACAATGAACCTATCTTCTGTACCTAATAAGCCCGTGTAATTCTATTGATAAATTAATGCTTTTTTAATAACCTGATACAAGTTGATTAGTTATTGTTGCCTGCCTAGATACCTAGATATTCTTCAGCTCATTCGTTAGCTCAGAAAGTCTTCAGAGGTGATTGTAATTAAAACTTATATTGTAACAAGCCAAGCTTCAATCTGTTCACTTAAATTATTAAATCTGTTTTAAAATTAGAGAATCATCTCTCTCGAGTATCGGCTCCAGTATGGTAAAAAAAGAAAAATTTACCTCTACCCTATGGACACGTGCAGCATAACTGCAAATGCGTTGAATGACTTGAAAATAGTAAGTAGTAGGTACTATTATGACGCATAAATATTTGAATACTTTATACCTGGATGAGGAGGGTAATATTGAAATGTATTTATTTATTCTAACGAAAACATTAACATACATACATAATATGCCTAATATTATTACTAAGCTCGGTGATCCGCTGGAGACGTTCACTCGCTTGTTTAATATGAGTTGAGTCAGTTGCGTAGAGCGGTCGCTCGGCCGCCAGCGCGGGTCGTGTCGTGACACCGTCTCATTGTGGCGTAATATCTGTATTGTTGCCGTTGTTTCCAGCGCACATAACCTAACACACTCAATTGCTAAGCAGCGCCAGGGCTGGTATGCCATGAAACACATAAAAATATACAAACACTTATTTCCATGTCGTAGTTGCACAGGGTTATTGTGTACGAACATCGGTTTATGGTCCTTCGGAAAATGGCAACAGGCTAGCAACGCATTAAAAGTATCGACAGTCATTTGACTGATTATTTGGTTCGTTTTTTCGAACGAACGTAACACCGTTTTTTTTTTTTCTGAATAACCCCCAGGCTAGACAGCTCGTTACAGCAATCGTTTGCGTCAAGAGCTTACGTAACTTAATCCGCATAAATTCGCGGAAATCCTGGTAATACTGGTTCTTATCTACGTAATAGTGACAACCCTAGACACAATAGCTAACGACCAATGCGTAATTAATATTATTCTCACTGTGCCCACAATACTCACACTTTTTATCAATTTCCTTCATTACTTTGTTATCTATGCTACAAATCGTGTTAAGTATGAATTTGCTTAATGTACTAGCATGAAAAGTAAAAATTTAATCGTATAGTTTTAAAAAAATCTTTTTTTTACATCATAATGAAGTATATACAGAGTGTAAAATATATTTAGCTTTATAATTACAATAATACTTTAAAATTACTTAATTAATATATAATTGCTTTTGCTTTGTTGATGTACTATGAGCTAAATGTGCAACACTCACCATGTGCTGTTGGCTCGGTATAAACCAACAGCGCTGATTTTCAGTGCTACCCAGCTATGTGCTGTTCAAAATGACTGTCCGTGGTTATCTAAGGTGATACAACGGTTTTTAGTGTGTTTTAAATACCACTAATGTTCCTTCATTTATAGGATTTTTGAACATGTTTCTTGACTATATTATCTAAGGAGGTATGCCAAAAAAGAAAACACGATTACTTGAAATTTTCTGTTGAAAAAACTAATAATGATGTAGACTAATTATTTTCTATTTTCTGTACCACATTTATGTTTTTACGAATAAGTTAACGGGTTTTATTAAAAACATTAAAAAACATTTGTAAAAAATCCAAAATAATTTACTTAATCCGTCAAATAGCTTAGTTAAAAAAAAAATGATGTTTAACGTTTACGTTGGTTATTTTCGAGCACGCAATCACGATAGCCATCTCACCATACAACGTCCGCTTCATTTTCAAGTGAGGATCGATGTATCGTCTTAACTTAACTGTTGTGTTAGTTACCCTACCTGCTTACACTGCCGCATAACATTAATACCGGCACGCTTAGTCGTTTCAAATAAATCTGTCGCAAATTGTGCGTTGAACGATAGCGATCGCGTCGCTCTCGTTTTCGCAACAATTGCCGATTTTAGGCATGAATTCGTTTTAATAAAACCGCCACAAACGCCTCGTCGAGTTGGATTTGAGCTAATTATTTAGCACACAATTTATTAAAGGGCTCATAGCCCCGTGACTATACTCAATTATACTCGTATTTAAATGCGAAAACGTTTGTTGATTTGTCCTTCTTTCACGCAGCTACGAATCGACGTAATTTTTTGCATACAGATAATGAATGCTCGACCAGTGTAAGGTTCCTTATAAAATGAACATCGTTTATAACGTATTTCAAGCGGACGAAGTCGCGGGCATCGTCTAGTTATAAAATAAATTGATCGACAAAGTTAGGCAACATCGGGCCAAGTAGCACTTGGCTGAGTGCACAGTGATCACTGGCAGCAGAATTTCGTGCTTCAGACGTTAAGCTCGCATAGCAGTCATTAAACGTTATCGATTTTTTTTGTTTTTTTTTTTTGTTTTGAAGGCCTTCGGTTGGCCACTAACCCTGCACCAAATCCACTAGATCAGCATACTAGAGTCCTTCAGACCTCCTAAGTTGCGAGACGCTGAGAGCTGCAGGGAACCGCTTATGGTCTGTATCATGCAGCGTAGCTGTATTTAATCTGTTCGGTCGTCTCGGCGGTCTCAGTAAGTTTTCCGGGCGGCTAGGCGAGTACGGTTTTACTTTCTTGTAGGAAGTGCTATCGCTTTCAACGGAGACCGGTTGGTAGAGCAGCTCGCGGCTTATTAATTTTATTGAGGCGCAAGAGAAGCAAACGACTACCGAGGCTGGCGTAATACTCGGTTCACTTTTAATAGTGTTTTGAACTTACGTTAACAACTGTTACAGTGAATGTTGTAACTTGTAATATGTTTTATTGCGATCATAAGTTTTTGTAGGCGCGCTAATTGTATGATTTAATTACTTACTTGTTTCAACTGTATGTAATGTGATATGTGTGTCATTATTATTTTGCATTATAATAGGCATATAATTTAAGAGATAATGATCGTTATGAAGTTCCAGCCACGTTGGTTACATACAACCTACAGTCTGTTCTAATTATCAATTTTCCTTGTTGCAGGTGAGCCCAGAATACCTGGTCGATGGTGAATTAACGACATACGTAAGTTGAAATGTCAACTTAATCAATGTATCCAATTGATGACATAAGAAAGAAAGAAAGATTGGTGAATAGTAGCAAATCCCAATGTAGGAAGTGTTTAGGCTGTCCTAAGATTTTCGACACGGCTCAACGACTTACATCAAACTATAACAACTAGCACAGACTGCATAACAATAACGTACCCCTAGGTCACCCTTTGAACTTCCCTAGGGCGGCTTAACTTTGTCGATTAGTTACGATCGACACCAATCTAAGAACTATTCTAATCTTTTATGCAACAATAAAAAGAACGCTAAGCCTTAAGTCATTAGCAAAGTACTCTTCCGAGCGTACAATGATGTGTAAGCTTTAAAAGTCTATGACACAATGGTATTGACCTTGCAATGTCGATGCACCGGCAAGTCAAACAGACTGCTAGCTAGTCAAACAGACAGCTAGCTGGTCGGACAGTGTCACTGTTGTTCAAAACGAGTCGTTTGCTAAGCACCTACCTAAGTACTTACACATGTCATAGTACTTACACTTGCGCTTATCTGCAAGAATCAGACTTATCCGCAATAGAGCACGCTTGCATGAAAGAAGGAGATCTCTGTTGTAAGAAAGATATCCGTCACCTATGGTTAGTCACTAATTGGTATAGCCACATAAAACAAGAAAAATCTGTACTTTAATATTGAACTAAAATTAATTTACGCGGACAGAATCGTTGTCTATAAAGTACTAATAACATCGTCTGATGCTCTCTCACGTAAAAGGTTCCCGAAGATACTCGTATCGGTAATCTCGACTGAGAAGCAAAGGTTTCGCCGCCCATTCGAAACCTGTTCTGCATTATTTACCCACTTCAAGCAAGAACAAAAACAAATTAACAATTGTCGTAATGGCTACTGAGAGCCAGTTAAATATTTATTTATCCCTGTCTAAAACACTTTTTTAGTTTTTAAATAGTCCCGATGACAAAGCACAGGTTTTTATGTTGTTTCAATTGATTTTCAGCTTTCTAAACATGGCGTTTATCTGTTAAAGTTTAAGTTACATACAATGTATACAATAGGACTAAATACGCATTAGTCATAGAGCATGCATTTTCTTTTTTATAATCTCTGTGTGAGTCACATAATACAATTCACGGGGAAAGTGTAGCCCGGTAGCGTGACGCAACAATAAAAATTGCGTGGACAAAGGAATTGCAGCAACCAGGCTGGCGTAAGATGCTAAGGGCCTTCAGTTTGTTACTAATGATCCCCGCTAATGACTCGATTTCATGGCGTGCGGCGCTCGTAGGTAAACTCTTAACAGAATGTTGTGGAAACGACCGTCATCGACGCCGAGTCCGTATGCGGCCTATACGCATTCTACTTAGATATTAACGAGAATGATTTTCAACCAGCTTCTTCGCATGTTGTCTGGCGTAATAAGCTCTGCTACCTCTCGGCTAAATGTGAACGTATCGTTGACTCAAGATATTCTATTATAAAGTGATTGAGTTCAAAAGTGTTTGCTCATTATTTTATTGAACCGAGAATATCCGTATACAGCAAATCAAACAACACCTCGTTTTCAAATATTATAAACAACTACCTCCCAGATTAACCATTGTTAAATACCGCATTTTAAGCATCAAATAAACAAACGTTTGCTCTTATAAGGGGACTTTATTTAAATATTACACATTTGAACACCGACCGGCATTTGAATTTATTAATGAAACGTCCACTGGAAGGGGAGTCATTGTTGACCGGCGACTCGTGAGCAACACTGTTTACTTGTTCGGTTCTGCAAATCAGCGGCGGGGCGGTGCAGCGTGTTGTTGCATCTATAAATAAGGAGGTGCTAAAAGCGGCCCGACCGGGGGACGTGCTTCCTCCGCTTTGAGCGGCCGAGGGGTAAACATGGTCGAGTTGAACGAAGCGCTTTGTTGACACTCGCTTTACGGCTCTACCGCTGGCTCGCAGGGCTCCAGTCTCGAGTTGGCCGCTCCACCGTGTCTCGCGGGCTTTATGGCGCGCGCGCAGTAAACATCGCACGAGTGCCTGCTCCGCGTGAGCGACGCCGCAGAAGGTGCACGTCTCGATGAGTTCAGAGCAAAATCACGCATCTAAAAAAACTCATTTTCTATCTATAAAGATATAAAGTTGCCAATTAAATGCAGCTTTTTGAGTTATAGTGAAGGTAATAAAGACGTACATAAATAAAATATTATTAGGTATTTTTAGTAAGTACCTACCTACCTACACAAGCTTATTATGTAATGCTAAAATATTTGGGATCCGTAAGATTTATGCAAAAAAACGGCTTAAAGAGCGTTTTTCAATTTGGTTTCATACATGTTTGCGTCCCCGTCTGCTGTCCTGTCCGCGTCACCTGC
>DWLO01001576.1:0-14536 GCA_018245335.1 Dalla quadristriga | reverse complement strand
TGGTCACAGATGCGTTGCTACCCTTGAGGACTAAGGTGGTCGCCTCTTGTATGAGTGTAGCCGGCATCCACACCTTTACCACCGAAACGCGCGGCAGAAATGGGTGTGCCGGTGGTACCGCCCCGGGCGAACCGTATACAGGCTCTACCACCTACCTGTTCTCAAAGTTCTCAATGTTCTCAAAGTTGTGTGTAGTCCGCCTAACCTCAGTTGGCTAGCGTGGTAGACGTGCTCAGTAGTGGGCCGATGATGAGTTCAGATGAAAAGTCATCATACAGCGTTTTTTGTAACAAATATAAAGAACACGCTGGTGTAGTAAGTGGTTACCGTCGCCTATAGACAACTAACAGTAGAGGAATCACTAATACGTCGCTAGCCCTCAAGGAGAACTCTTTTTGCGCCCCTTTTGATGAATACCATGTCATAGACTACCGGAAAAGCTCAGAAGGAAGGTGAATCCACTATTAACTCCTCTTCTCTGCATTTTTTTTTAGAAATAGCATCGAAGGTTTTTGAGATATTGTACTTTAATTTAAACTACAGGAACGCGTACAAACTGGAATATTGTTGATTATTTAAGTTTTTGGCTTTTTTTCCGCTTTGTACCGAACCAATCAAAATAATTATAATTATGTAAATAATTATAATTTAATAAATATTTTAGATTGAAAGATTAGGTTAACTATGTTATTTGTATTGTTTCAACAAAGAAGCGGCATTGTCATATGAGTGACAAAGCTCATTTAATAACTTTTTTTATTTTGTGACAATAAGTTCATATTGTTTTACATAAGTATACGTTTTTACTACTCCAAACATTTGTCGTTTTGTGACAAGTCGCGAAAAAATTTATGTTGCGAAGTTTAGTCAAGTGTTTGCAACAACCGTATTGTCTATCAGGTGATAGTGGTAAGTAAAATTTCGGTCGTGCTTGTCACGACCTCGCGGCAGCCGCGGCGGACTAGATAATCTGATTTAGTTCAGCCGCATCGATTAGGAAACCATTATTGGACTGATTTACCATTTTACTGATGACATTTCAAGGTTTTGGAGACTATTATAGAATTACACTTTTCGTCATCATATGTTTGACATTTGCAGAAACGGATTCCACCGAGTGTGATTAGCAAGGTTGCACCTGATAACATCAGAACTTTAAATACAGTGTGTCCTTCGGTATTATTGTGCTAAAATATTTTTGATAAATAGTTAGGTGTAATCCTTTAGCTAGATTTAAGTAAAATAATAAAGATTTCAAAAAAATTAAACACTAGGATTGCATTGTCATTAGTTCAGATGCCCGGAAGTAAATTCCATTACATTTATACATACACACAGAGATCAAGTAAATGAAAGCGTGTTGAAAAGGTTCTATGTAAGAAATAGAAGGACTTGTTATATTCTCTCCTTCCATTGTATATTCGCTCCTTTCGCCTCTGGATCGTTCTCTGAGATTAATGTGCTATAAGAAAGGCAGGGTCTTTGGAAATTTCAAAGCAACAGTCCGATTCTAGATGTCCCTTCTGCAGTCGTTCATTGTTTCAATCGGTTCACAAGTATAAAAATTTAAAATTATTTAAATCCCGGCTCAGCATCATCATTATCGATAACCTATAATAGTTCACTGCTGAAGTAAAGGCCTCTCCTTCTAAAGAATTCAATCTTTCTCTTTTTATATTTTCATTGCAATATATCTTATACATATGGTTGAATTTTTAATGTGAATAAGACAACCATATTGTTCAAAGTGACAAAAAGTTTACGTCAACACTCGTTTAGGGTGTGTCGTACAAGATTCCTTATACCCGTATAAAACGCGTTATTTTTGGACTCCACAATCACCTTGATGACACATCAAGATGCAATAAAATAGCATTAATAGAGTACATTATTTAAGCAATGTTTATTCTTTTCAATGGTTTATTTTAACTTACATCTATTTCCTTGCATTGTCTTTACGATAGTCACAGTATGTACAGTAGGTCAATATTATGATTTCATTATGATGATTTGGTTTGTTATATATATTTTAATATCGCTTTCGTAAATTAATACGTAAAATTCATTACGGACTAGCTTCTATGAACGTATTCACCAGTTCACTAAGTACACAATATGTATTAAAATTTTCAACCACAGTGGTGAAGACCACATACTTTATTAGCTGGCAAAATAATCATGATATTCTGCGTCATTTAGGTACGGCGGACACATTACCTGCATGCGCCTTAAATTTATATTATCTACGTTTCATATCAATGTGACTTTTTACCATAATATGACGATACTACTGATAGGTGTTGTGCTAAGGTATATCATAGATTTGATTTGAATTGAAAAAAATATAATATAATATTCATTCTTATTAGTAATATATTAAGTAATATATGTTTTAAGTAATTTTAAATAAATCAAAGTTTCCTTTTCATTTAGACTTAAGTTTTTATTACAATTATGAATATGCACCATAATTAAGATTGAAACAAAATGAATTAATAATATCACATACTATTAAGTACAGAAGGATCAATAAAGCGATTTTAGAATATGGATACTATGTGGCGCTTGTTTCATGTATATTTCGTGCAGCGGACTTTCATGTAATGCCATTTTCCGACGTAACTACGTATCTTCTGTTTCACCATAAAATTGTATCGCTTCATTGAGACGGGAATGCTATGTTTGATTTGATTATTCAATTTTAAGTGATTATAGCTTGTAAATGTAGATGCGTTCTTAAAAAATCTTGATTGCTCAGTTTATTTACCTAAATAAATATGTACCTATTTTGGGTCCTTGGACAAAGAAGACATTTTGTTGGATTCTACTGTAAACTAACGTATTACTTGAAAGTATGGAGGCACGTTCTACATTTTTTTTAACTCTGGAGTACGCGAGGGTCCAATCAGAAAGTTTTCTGATTTTACGTGCGAACTTCATCGTCACTTTGATATGGATCCTGAACGGCTTTACTATTTCTCTTCTGTACCTTTACTATCTCTTTTATTTTTATGTTTCGTTATTAAATAATAATCATCTTCCAGATTTTATAGTATTTATTTGAATTCGGTTTATACATACATGATTATATTTCAGGAAAAATCTTTACAATTATTCTTTACCGGGCTCCTGCCTATATTCAACCCTCTTTGAGATGTGTTTGTAAACTTTCAAGCTAAAAGAGAGGCATGGCTGACCGTAACTATTCCATCACCGCAAAAATGTTGCCTTTTTGCGGTGGGAAGTGTGGTTGTCACGTGCTTTTATGCCTTCTGTGAAATGTGCAGAAGGGTTTTTTTTTAAATGTGTCAATCTCGTCTAACAATTCAATCCTTTTATTCACATCATCATGTTCACACGCGGACTTGACGAAAGCGGTTATTGACTAAACAAGCATAATGTAGAATTAGTTGAAACAAGCATTTGATGTAATAAGAATTTGGCCATGTTGCTGTCTACCTTGATCGACCGAAAGATCGGCGAGCGCATTCAGAACTGGTGATAACTGCAGTAATAAGGTTTTAACCGTGACATTATTATTCTAGACTTTACTATACAATAATGCATAATATCATATTGACATTTCGACCGTAACCGCAGTCGAGCCGGTCAACGCCACTCATGAAATATTATGTGAACATGTAGTGAGTAACAAGGTCGCAGGGAGAATTTATTAGTGATTTTAACATAATATTATATTCAAAATGTTCATACGTCTGGCTGGATGTCTAACTATATAAATCACTAACATAATAAACCCTTGTGTATAATACTCAATTTTCAAATAAAGTAATGTTCATTGCATTGCCTTTAAAAATAACTGGCTAACGCCACGTGTTTACTGAATTTTATTTCTACAAGCCAGGAATCCAGGAACTATTTTATTCTATCTGAGGCGCACTTCTCTCTTATCCTTAACAATGTTTCATCTGAAGGATGGACGCATCCATCAGCCTTTAGACGTCCAATGCTGGACATAGGCTCCCCTAATTGACGCCACTTCAACCGGTCCTGTACCCTTTATTCGTCTAAGGATTTCATCATTTCGAATTCGATCGTGAACGAGTCATCAGAGTCAGTCAGAACACAACATAAATCAATATACCGCATTATATTTACGCAGAACCAGATTAGAATGCTTAGCAATACGACTTGCCAATTCCTGAAAATAAAAGTTGTCAAAGGCGTAAACTAAGGGCTAAACTGCTGGCGTAGTTGTCAAGTTGTCACTTTATTTTCGTGCCTGACACCGCCATCTAACGGTGAATGCTGGAATCAAGGAGTGGGCTCAGTAGAAGCTCTACATTAAGAAGTGTTCTTTACATTCACCTTAGTTTGTGGTTAGTAGATAGATGTCATAGCTACAGATAAAGAGCAAATAAATGTTAGTAAAGTTTCATATGCCTATCCGCATTCTGTACGGATAATATTATTGAATGGTTTTTTAAAATATGAACTTAGTACCCAATATCAGCCTTCGGTGTATCATAATCATTGCACACGATATTATAATTATGTTAGCTAGCGTAAAAATATGGTGTTATAAATTTTATTATGTGTTTTGCAAGTAATACATAATGTAATGGATATAATTAGTAACTGGTAGAGAAATAAGGAACATCATTTTCAACAATGCCGTTCGAAACGAAACACATTTGTTAAAAAACATTGCTTACAATGTGCTGTAAAGGTGCTAAGGAATTTGTATAGCAAAACTTTACCTATTCTACTCATAGTACCCATTTACGCTAAAGAAAGAAATATGATTTCTCACCCGAGTGTAAGTGATTGATCATCGTTTCGCTAGACTTTGACGAGAACATTTTATGTAAACTGTTGGAACGGACATTCAATAAAGTTGTTTATTATCTTACTAGCTGATCTCACATCTTTGTACGCAAAAATCGCAAAAATTGCTTTACTATACAAACTTAAACACTTGGAATTTGGATTATAGGAAGATCCTTAGCGGTTTAACTTTGTTGGCTTTGTTGTTTCTGAGATGTGAGATGTACTCGTATTAAGCTGTCATATAATTATTATTACTTATCTATACTAATATAATAAAGAGGTAATTTGCATGTATGTACACATCTTTGTAGTGGGTAATCAAAGGTAATAAATGACATAGTAATATTATGTAGCAAAACAGGACATAATAAGACTACGTTATATTTGTAAAAACGATATATTAATGTAAATAATACACCATAATGATGAGAAATAAAGAGCCTTTTCTCAGAACTTGCTTTGCGTTTAGGGAGTGTACACATTACCTCACCACCTATTGAATTAAATATTATGGAATGCAATTAATAAATGTGAAATTATGCAACCTCGCGAAAAGACTTGAAAGGCCGAAAAGTCTAGCTTGCTATTCCATACGAGGTCAACGGACAGAAAATGGTCGAAATAAGTCTGGCAAATTGGTGTACGATAAATTTTCAGTGCAAAGTGTAATAATAACTGTAGTTAATTAAATATGTTCAGTTTGCGATCACCATTACCGAACGTCCACTTTCCACCTGTTTTTTCAGCTACTTCACGGCAATTTATTTCTCATTGTGAAATAAATAGTAGTAGGTTACCCGTTGTTCTCAGACGTAGGTACTCGTTTCAATGTAAAAAAATTGATGAAGTAGAAAAATATGACTTTCGATCAATTTGTCTTCCGTAAGTGGGTTCTAAGATAATGTGGTCTTAGATACCATTTTAAAATATAAATGGTATAAATAAATATTAAATAATTAAATATTATTATGGAATTTTTTGAGCGATAAAAATATAATCAGCCTCAGTCTTCAAATCTAGTTTCAGGACATTAAATTAAAGATTACGTAAATTTTTAACTGAACGGGCTTTTTAACTTAACTGAACATGATTTATTTCTTACTTAATTTAAGCGAACTCCTTGAAACGAAACAAAAGATATCGAACGAGGTTCTCGAGCTCAAGTATAACGGTAAAGTTCTTAAACAACCTATTCCTGTGTTATACCGCCCTAATTAAAAGTCACTTACCAGAGGAGAGAGAGGTCCTAAAGAAGCTTAAAAGAACAGCAATTACCGTTTGGTTATCGTTAATGTAGTATTAAGCCTTTTAATAGACACGTAACTTTCAGCGACGTTCATAGCTAAGAAACTTGCTTGTAGTTTGCTGTAAATATTCATCACTGATTTTATGATGTTGCCAGAACAAGACCACTGCATGCCATTTAATAACTTTCGAGGTAAGTAAGTTCCTTACGTAAAAATAACTTATAGTATTAGTAACTATAGGTATTCGTAAGTTTTTAATGGAATACACTGGTCTGGCCATCTCTTCTTTTTTATCTTTTGCCCTACATCAGAAGCCAAGTAAAAGATTATAGGAAAGAAGCATGGCACAGGAATAGAACCATTTATTACTAGATGACAAGACACCCTTCATCTTTGAATGAATGGAAGTGAATGGAATACTGTAGAAAAATAAGAATTCCGGTTAGTGTGACTTCATAATAAACGAACTGCTTCGAATTGGATTCAAAGCTGGAAAAGACGTCATGTAACAGTCAAGAGTTTGTTATGGAGCTTAGTGGCCCCCTCGCTTAAGACACTTCAAAGAATTGTTAAAAGTATCCATCCATAAAATAAGACAAATTTGGTGTTGATATAACTACTAATATTGTAAATGTGAAAGAGTGGTTGGTTGGTTGAATAAAATTTTTGAATAGATATAATTAATGGGTCGGTATATATAGGCTATATTATTATAGGCTAGTTATATAGGCTAGTTTTAATGATGGTGATGAAAATTACCTGACTGCCTGACTGACTCATTTAATTATTTACCAACGCCCAACCGAAACTGCTAAACCTACTAAAGACTTGAAATTTGATGGTATTATATATTTTATAACGTAGACATGCTCTGAGAGAGGATTTGTGAAATTTCTACGAGTAAGGTGGTATAATGGTGTATTTAAAATTGTATGGGAAAACTATTTATATACGCGGGAAAAGCTATATGGAACAGCGAATACCGTAAATTAACTTAATCTGCCATAATACTGCCATTCTAAATTAGTAATCCTTTTATTCAATTATAAAGTTTAAAGGTCCTTGAACGAAAAAATCACATAGAATTTCTTTGTGTTTGCGGCTCCTACCTACGAGTAGACTAGAATTTAACGTAGCGTATTATTTATGAAACTTATATGTCCGATAGGGTATTACTTACGATAGTACCCAACCAGATAGTAAGGACCGATTCAGATAATTCTTTAATTAAATGTATGTAGAGCTTTATGTACTCGTAAGAAGGGATTGCAATTTGTTTTGTTCTCTTTTTTTATCGGATTAAGAAGAATCCACTGGATATGAGATATTAATACGAATATTGGGTGGGTAGTTTTCGTTAGTAATAGGACTGCAGGAGTTAGGAAGTTAGTTAGTTATTATCTAGTAAGTATTTATCAGTATTGGTCCTATGGAATGTTGATCACAGATGTGTTGCTGACCGAGATAATCGATAATTACCGGAACACAATAATAATTGCTTAAAAACAATATGTAATGTGTGTATTGTATTGTATTCCTAGGCAGTTGTGTGTGGCGAACCATACACAGGTTCTACCACCTTATACCTCTGCGTACCTTGCTTATTTGCCTCAGTTTTGTTGTCAGCATCTTTATCTATCGACCATTGGGTTTTTTACTATACAGCTGGTTACCGTTCTTTCTTTAAGACAATATCTGTAACCAAATGACATATTATTATACTCGTGGGGCCGACCGCGTTAATAGGGAATCAAGTTTTTATTAGCTCATTGATCCACTGGATATAATGCATAAAGCTTTTTGTATAAAGATCATAAAGGTCTGTTTGCCGATACATATATACGAGAGACGACCGGACCATGAACTTAGTCGCCAGCAGTTAGTATAGTCCGATCAAGCTAAATTCGAATATTTTTATTTCATCATCCCATACACTTGAGAAACATTGATAGATAACATGCGATTCGTGACTGATCTTAAAATCACTAAACAATTTTCTGTTAACATCTAATTATGTGACATAACATAACATGCAAGATCGGTTTCCTGTTTCGATTAGGTACCCACATAAAATTTGTCAATGGTATTTCGCTCACGCACCAACAGGATCTAGATCCAGCCAACTTCACGTGCAGTTTAATCTAGCATATAAATAATTCAGAGAAGTGATAGGAAGACGCGACGAAATCACTTTGTAGTTTTATTTACGCTTAGAGTAGGTACACAGTTTCAATCTTAAGTCAAGTAGTCTAGCTATCCGTGAAGGAAAACTCTTTATGCACGATTTAGCAACGCAATTTTCTACACAAATAAGATTCACTCTTATTCTGTCTCCACTTTCCGCTTCGTACGAGGTATGCCAAGATTTTCTCTGTGGTATTCCCACACAACAAGTGTTACTAGATAATTATGTCTTTCAAGTCTGGTGGCATAGTCGTGATACCCCTGGTATTGCACGTGTATGTGCGACCCTATACCATCGGGCACACGTATACCTGTTTGTTTGTCTCTGTCATTAAAACTTTCTACAAAAATAAGATTCACTCTAACTCTGACTCCACTTTCTGCTCCTTACGAAGTATGCCAAGATTTCTCTGTGGTATTGCTGTGTTATGTGAACACGTGCTACTGAATAAACGTGTCTTTCTAGTCTGGTTGCATAGTCATGATACCCCTGGTATTGCATGTGTAATAGGTGACGGTAACCTTTTACCATCAGGTTCGAGTATACCTGTTTGTTTTTCACTGTCATAAAAAACATACATCGTTGAGTGCTATTTCATTGCTTGTAAAACGTATTTATGTTTCCACAACAGCTAAAGTGCTCGTAGGTAGACGGAGTGTGTGACCGCCGGAATGTCAATATAAGAGCACTAAAGCCGACTCCCTCATCTTGACGCGGACTGAGGGCGCAAATGTTGTATACACAAAACGGCATATTTGCGCCTCTGCGTCGCGACGTAGCTACAGAGTAAACAATGGAATAGGAAACATGTTTCAATGCGACCACTAGTAAATTAACTTAGGAGAATAAACGTTGGCGGGAGCAGTATATGAGTACAATTATTTTATGTCTTACTTGTGTACTTACTGAATAGAGCCTGAAGGGTATTGCCGTTCTATTCGCAGAACTCATGTGTGGACAAACTTTTGACGGCAATTTATCCTTCATATATTTTACTGGCTTTACAATGGCCACTGTTCTAAAGATACCTGATCCTAACTTTGAATAGAATGGGGAACCAGATTAAGCTCTGTAACAGATACGATGTTACCAATATATGTGTATATAGCTCTTAGGCCATGATGTAGTCTTACTTAAGTTTTGGCTTTACATGAGATGTGTGTGTAATAATAGTATATTATTTTAAAATATGAATATGCGACTCTTTGGCTTAATATTACGCAAATGTTTTATGTGAGATCTCAATTTTGTTTTGTAGCTTTCATACAATGTACACTATTCTTTCTAGATCCTCATACCTATCCTTTACACCTCCTCCGCTGTGGGCGGTTGGAGTTTTAATATTATAAAAATCCATAATTTGAATACAAGTTTTCTTTAATAGTTACCACTCACTCATTGCAATATCTTAATCTACAAAACTCACAAACTTAAAAAGGTACGAGTATGTTTCCAAAAACTACGTGAACATATATGAGAATTCTCGTAAAAAATCTTGTAAGCTACAAGCTTGTCAGGAAAAACTAATTTAATGCGAACGAAGCTGCACGGAACAGCAAATTTCACCGTCAGTACGGTTAATTACAGGAAATTGATCGCTACAATATTTAGATACCAAGATTATTTGTGTTCTATACAATACTGGGATACCTGGCCAAAAGCCAAAAGCAATTTTGTTACGTTGTTCGTAACAAAATTAAGCCGTCGTAATTTTATCGACAATAAGATACCGATAGAACAGAATTGCATAACAAATCCCTTCATTTAGAGTAAGTTATTATTTTTATTTGTTTTTTTAATGGACTTCACACTTCCCTCCGTTGAGATAGTGAGTGACCCGTACCCAGTAGTGGACCATTGATGGGATGGAGCCAAAGTACTAGCTGTACCCCGCCTCGTGTTACCGTGGCTGTCAAGGTTAGAAAGAAAAACAATACTACGTCCGTATTGGAATGCAACGGTGTGTCAAAGAACTTTTTAAAAAAAATATTTTGAACAAACGAACAATTACATTTTTATTTATATAGACAGATGTATTTTTGTATTAAGTTGTTGTTTTGTGATTAGTAAAATTGTGAAACTTTAGAAGCCTAAAAGTCAAATATGGGTAGATACGTAAGGTAATGCGTGTAAAATTCAGTTAGGCTCGTGTTGGACGACGGAAAATATAATAATGATAATAATTATTACTATACACTTTATTGTACACCCTCGATACACAACACATACACGATACAAAAACGAAACAAAAAAATACGACAAAAAATGCGGTCTTATCCCTAAGAAGCGATTTCTTCCAGAAAAACTTAGGGGATGGATAAAAGTAATTAGATGTAGATCTCGGAGGCGCGGTGTATATATTATATAATACTGTATATGATAACAGATACTAAATAATATAGACAACACAAATATATTTTCTATTTAAAATTATTGATATTATTTTACAAGTCGTAAACCAGTACAGTACTTGTATATCTACTATCTGTATACGGTTCGTTCGGGGCGTTTGGGGGGAGAAATGGGTATCCATTTCTGCACACGTAAGACGTTACTTTAATTTTTGAACTGCTGTGGGAGGACTTCTAATGAGATACCGAGTCCAAGTGCAGACGAAGTTATCAATGAAAATGATGCGGATATGAAAGTTTACGCGTCGAGCAAACTAGCTGCTGCCCACTTCTTCGGCCGCGATAAGAACATTTAAAAGAATCAGTCTTGGCTCAAACTTTACTCCAAAAATAAATTATGATGATCCGTTGTGTGGTTTAGCCGTAAAGAGTATCAAACAAACAAATTTTCGCATTTACAATATAAGTAAGATAAAAAAATTGAAGATTGCATAATAAAAATGCTGCATAATCATATAATCAGCCGTCTAGACGGCAGAAAATAATACAATTGTTACCATCCCTCCTTCTCCCGCGGGTGTCATACGGGGTGACTAAGGGAATATAACGTAGAACGAGCAGCGTCCTCTGTGCAGCAACTACCATTTACTGCAATCACCAACCCGCCTACCCAGCGTAATTATGGGTAAATCCTCCTTTTAGTCCAGCATTGGGCTGTCATAGGGTGTTGATGATGTTGAATCAAATTGAGAATATTTTAACTGATTTATTCTCATAAGCACTAACGAGTTAGTATAACTTAAAAAGATAACGTACGAGATTGCAGGATAAATGTGTAGGGAGAGTTTTCTATGTTTAAATTCACCATAGAACACCACTTCATCGCCATTTTGTTATCTAAAGGATTCCTGTTCTATCATGCTGAAAGGAATAATAGTTACGTGACGAAGTATTGTAATTTAAAATTGCCATCATCAGAGATAAGTAGGCGCTTAAGGCGGTTCGAGCTCATTTTACGGTGACTTCCACCTAAACGACTTAAGCTTTCAGTTGAGTTTGTGTTTCCGCAACTTTGTAACTCGTCTCGTCTATGTCACAAGTGCTTAACATTACCATAAGGTAAACCTTATAATCTGCGAATATTCCAAACCAGATAAGCTGGCAATAATACTATTCAAACACGGATTTTAGCCCAAACACAATATATCTATTTTGCTTTTCATCGTCAAAATGACAACGTCACAATTTATTATACACATAATTATGTACAATTTAATTCAAACATATTTTAATACGTATTTTTTATATATTTTAGTTATCTTTACCGCACCGCCGCCATCAGTAGCATACACCAAACTCCTCACACATATACTCGTATAATCATAATGTACGTTGTTTTAAACAAACGATCTATTCAAAGGAACGAAATATTCTATCTAAGCTACTTAAATCATCCCCTGTTTATTTTACAACTTCAACGTCTCAATTAGGTCTCAGGTGGATTTAGTCGTCGAAATTGTCGGGTCTTAGGAGGAGAGCCAGCGGTGCGAGGATAACGAGGCCAGGCTGTGAATCGGGCGGCCCCGTCGTGGATTCCGTGACGTCAGCCGGCTCCGGGCGCGGACGTCCAAAAACGCATGCGTTCTTCGTACCCCTTCGCTTTCCCCGCTCGCGCCCGCCACTTCTCTGGCGGCCTGCACTACCTTCGCTCGCTCGCCTGCCCGTAACTTTCGACTCCCGGCGTCGATTTTCCTAGATAAAACTTTCCGAGATAACAGTGCGTGCCCCCCAATGCAATGTACGTGGACAGATAAACAGTTTTAGTGACTTTTTCGCGACGAAAATATCAGGTGTACTTAAAAATTTGGATACAAAAGTTCAGGTAAGATTTGAATTTTTTTCTTATATTCTACTCTTATTAACATGCACAAAGACAATTAAAGTAGACATTTAAATGATGTATTAAATTAACCATTTATTAATCCCACTTTCATTAATTAAAACGTTTTTAAAGCTTTGGGTTTTGGGCTCGGGTAACACACGAAATTATGTGGTAGGTGGTAGTTTACGTTTGCGTTTAAGAGTGCAATTTTCTTAGCATTAAGTGAACACAGAGGAACTAATGAGACCTGGGAAGTCAAGTGCATCATCGAGTGCGATGATTGCGTAACTGGCTGCGCCAAGGTTTCTTTTTCAGCCCCTTCTGATTACCACTATAATTCCTATTCATTAAAGGAAAAACTTGATCATCGTGAGCCAATTACGCAAACTGATAACATTTTATGTTATTTTACAAAATGCTCACTATATTAATTCAATACGTAATTGTTCGCACTGTGCAAGCATTTCCATCATACATGTATGGTCTTGCACCTACGAGTAAAAACAGATATTGCATGGATTTGCTCGACACACTGGCAGTATCTTATTTACAACATGGCTACACCGCCATTATATACAATTTAAAAGAAGTATCTTAATTGGAATGATAGTTAAATTTCTACGTTGTATACTCGTAATCTGCTTTAAGCAACATTGAAGAAACGCGATGTTAAAACATTTCTTTTAGAATAACTTTGATATGAATCTTTGTGCCAAGGCCAAGTACTTGCGCGGTGAGCGTTTTCAGATTACACACAGCTGAAGACATTTTTCTTGTGTATTTCTTGTATTTTGTGCTGAAATCAAATTTGTCTATTCTTTTTGAGCAAGCACTGATCAGATATTTTATATTTCCACAACATTCCAGTTGCATATCTGAAGATTAGTATAAGATTAGTATTGAAATTTCGATTCAATGGGAAGGAAATTTTGGCAGACAGAACGCTGATGGATGAATATATGTAGGGGCGTATTCTACGGTTTGATAAAAGAGCCTGTTTTTCCGTAGTCTCTACCGTTTTATCGTGTTTGTTTTAAAATCGTTTTATTTATTTTTGCAGTGTAGGATCAGGTATCCGTTTATATAGGATGGGTGGGCGGGCGTTCATTGTATTGTGAAGCTCAAATCCTAGGATTTTTATCTACTAATAGTGATCCAATCGCCATAAAACTTCGCACCGTTTAGTTTGTGGTGAATTTAAAAACTATTATACTACGACATTCGATACAGAGATTCTGATGGTATATTGCTTACAAATATTATAAGATCTGCTGATTTAAAAATATTATAATTTTTATAAAGTGTGTAAAGTAAGTGTAATGTAAAGAGTGTGAAAACGTTTATATTTATATTATAAAGTACAGATATTCTCATTCCAACCCTGGTAGCTAACTGAAGGAGTCTCGTAACCTGTAGTGAGTTTGTGTGCCGTCAGTATTTTGATTATGTATTATGTTTGTGATATTTTTAGCGTAAATTGTTGTTGACAGGTTGTTGGGTAACTCACTGAGAGATAAGAGAGATGAAGTGTGTGAGAGAGTGAGATGTAGCAACGTGAGAGTGGCATAATAAATGTACGAGTATTTACCTGTAGAACATGATTGTACGTGGGGCACTCAGAAAGTTTTGCGTAACTCCAAAAAAATATACTAAGATATATACTAAAATATATACGTCTAAACCAATTTTCATAAAAAAAAATCCAGTTCGCAATTGATACCTTTTCAACCACCTTCTCAAATTCAGCCAGTGCATATATTGGTGATGAAAACTGTTTTCTCTGGAGATTATTTATTATTTTGGGGAACAAAAAAAGTCGCGGAAGGAAAACTGTAAGTAGGATGATCTATAAGTTTGACAAGTATGCTGTTCAGAAAGTCCCTAGTTTCGAGCGCTGAGTGAGCCGGCGCGTTGTGCATGTGAATTTTATGCACATTTCCTGATCCAATCTGCAGTACATGCTGAATCTATTCATATGTAATTCGCTTATTCTCTTAAATTATATTTTTCACTACCAGCCCGTTTTCTTCTGTAGCAGCCTTCCTAGGGTGGCCACTTCGTTTGCGTCCGCCAAAGTTAC
>DWLO01001575.1:0-14536 GCA_018245335.1 Dalla quadristriga | reverse complement strand
CTTGCGGCGTTTCTGCTAGGAATAGTTTAACCAGACCTCTCTCTGTTATTCAGTAGTATCCTTGTATGGGAATGCAATTCCAAATGTGATTGTTCTCGGCGTAATTGTGATAAAGTATTGTTAGAAGCTCCAAGGTGATGCCATTTCCCATCTTAGTGATCAGGTGAAATTAAAATCCATTGCTTTTATCGATTAATTTTCATGCTCCAAACATCTCGTTTAAATGGCCGATTTTATAAAATTTTTGTGAAATAGGACAAATAAGTTTTTATTTCGTGAGGAAGTTAGTTCACTGACATCATTTAAAAAATATTATGAAAAGTTATTTACTTAGCAATGAATCAATCGAGAATAAAATTACCAAGCGAATCAGAGACTAGCTTGGCACTAAATCATATCTATTCACATATGCCGGAAATGTAAGTATTGTAAATGTATTGGAAAATACTACTTAAAAATTATTTACTTGTAAATTATTGAGTACCTAGTATTTAAGTATACATTATAACATAATTTACGTATTTAAAAAAAAATCTAGCCTGTTTTTCGTCAATCTAAAAATGTGGCTACTCTAGTTCTGAAGCCATTGTCTCTGTTGCTTATGTGTGGCTTGTAAGGTTACGGGAACCTTAGATAGCTCGAGAGACAAATTTCAGTTTGCCGATTCAAATTCAAATGCATGCAAAAATACGTTGCGTTCGTAACATTGCGCGAAAATACAACTTATTATTAGCGATGTAGCTATTAATTACTTGTATCTAAAATCTGAAAGGTGCGTGGACAGTGTGACTCACAGAAGATCATTTTTGGGCTTAATAAATTCCAGAAATGCAAAATGAGACATGAGCTTTTAGCCAAGAAGGAGGCGAATTTGAAATTTTCTAAAGATTAACAAATCCTTTTTCCCTATCTGTGTATGAACCAAAAGTACAGGAGACTTCGTAGTTTGAATTTTCCTATTATTTTATCTCTTCCTGTGGCCCAGATCAAAAAAATACTTTTTATTTATTTCTACCGGTACGTCGCATAATACAGTTTTTGTTCAGTACCCTTTCCCTCATGTTTATATGTAAATAAATTCAATAACTTGGTTCCCTGACCACGCTGTCAAACGTCGCCCGTAGAGGCCAATAATTCAATTTATATGGGCATATCCACCGGAATGGCGGTATTGCGGTGTTTCGCTATGTAAATAAAACATAGTCATATTTAACTATACTTATCTCTCAATATTGTCGTTTTCACCTCATTTTTTTTCTTAATATAATGTGAATAACAAATGCGAATCCAATTCGGTACGAGTCCTCATCAGAAATTATGAAATTAGAAACAACAAAAGTTAACGAAGTTACTCGCAGAATAAGTAAGCTGAAGTGGCAATGGGCAGGCCACGTCGTTTGAAGGACTGATAGCCGATGGGAAAGAATGTTCCTGGAATGGAAACCACGACTCGGATAAAGGAGCTTCCGACCAGGTGGACTGATGACCTGAAGAAGACAGCGGGAAACCGCTGGATTTAGAGGGCACATGACCGGGTGGAGTGGCACCAGTTACCAAGACCTATATACGGCAGAGGACTTTTAAAAGGCTGATGGATGGATGGATGGACTAAAGTAATATGTTACTATTGTTTGTTCTGATGGATACGAGTAGTAGAGGGAATTCACAGCGCAAATCCTAAGACGCAATACTTCTTAAAGCAAATAGTTGTCGCGTCAATAGTCTTGCGATTGGCCGAGCGGGCGAACGTCGGCTCACAGTTGTTCCGAATGTCCGCACACAATCCAATACTCGGTGTCTGCGCTAGCCTGTTAGACCTCCCATGTTTGCGCTCGCCAGCTAGATCTCCCACATTTGTCTTGCTCGCTTGTAATTGAGTTCCCATGTTTGTATTTGCTCGCCCATCACACCTCCCATTTCTATATGTGCTCGCCTATTCGAGCCCCATGTATTTCTGTGATATTAAGGGGACTATAACCTTTCATATGTCGCTCGCTTGCACATTCTAATATTTTCCAGTATTGTAAAAGTCTAAGAAGTCTTTTAAAAATGTGCTTCGATAACATTGTTGTCAATAAAATTACGAACAATTTAGACATATTTTAATTTTCGTTTTTGATAGAGAATAAGGTCGTAACCAATATATATTTTTTCTAACCATGAAAATATGTCTAAAATTATTACGAAACGTAACCTTCGCCCGTTTGAAACGATTCCTGAGTATAAGTGTTTACCTGTCTCGCACCGCACCGGCCGGGCCCAAAAGAGCTATTTCGTAGTAGTCTTTTGTGCCTTTGAGGGACGCGTGTGAAAATGAGATAGATGGAGAGTGAGTGACATAGATATTCGTTGTGAATGGTCTCTTTAAAGGCGCCAGATTTATTTATGGCTAGCCGCTTCACGGTTGAATATTATATTAAAATATGACGACCGGCTCATGCTGTCCATTTGTTCTTCTCTGACTGCAACCAATGATCTTTTATTTCATTACATTGACTGTAACCTATATTCCTCAATCGCAAAGTTATTAAAAAATGTGTATTAATCTGCTTATACTAAAAGCAAACTGCTCTTCGGTTCAATATCAAACTTTCGTCTCGTGATTAGGTATGCGAGTAGAGCTCGTCGCTCAACGCCTGTAGATTCAGGACACTTTGAATAAGATAAGACGGAAAGGGTTGTAAAACACTTTTTTTTTATCGTATGTTAGTGTATGAGATAAATCCATTTTATAAATAAATTTATGTTGCGTAATTGTTTCCGGTATTTAAATTTATCTTAGTCGAGAGTAGTTTCACAAGCTTTTAGATCCAACTCAAAACATATTGCAACTATATGCACAATAACGGATACTGAATTCTAATACCGCAAGATGTATTAGCTGATCGGAAACCAGTTTTCCTGCTATCAATCACATTGAGCCGCTTAGGCGCAGATATTCGAGCGCGTCCATGGAGGAAATTTATTTAAAATGAGAATGCAACAGTTCCAACTGATTGGAACAAGTGTATCACTAACGTGTTGGAACTGCAACGGAAGCTAGATATTGGGAAATGAATGTAAGCGTAGCACGATTAATGAATGTATCTACATTGAATTTTTTAAACACGATTTTAGTTGATTTCATGATTAAAATAAAATCTTGACTCACGTTTTGGACTCGCCAATTAGGTCATAACCATCTAGATATACTATTATTATAAAAAGAAAAGATATTTTTTGTTTGTTTGTTTGTTTGTTTGTTTGTAACGAATAGGCTCCAAAACTTTTAATATAAATTAGTAGCGCTAACAATTTAAGCGATAAATTTAGATTTTTAAAACAAGTCGGTCATAAGGATCTGGCGTGCTAATAAGTACGTACATTATCAAATAGGCTTTTTTACTTTAAGTTAAATAATAATAAATATACATGTTCTTATCCGATAATGACAGTAAATGTACTATTCGATGCACTTATAAAAACACTAGCATTAGAAATCTACTACACTCATCAGGTCAGTTAACTTCGTCCATTAATACCCCACCCCGATTGACTTGGTCCTAAACTTGAAAAACTACTGCAGAGGGTGTTACTGAAACGGACCACTTATTAGATTTAGGAAGCTATTAAAGCGAGATCAGCTAGATCGGAGCTAACTTGATTTATCTAGCAGATTTTTACTCGACCGAGTTTTCAAGTGGCAGTATCTGTAAACGGTACCTGTAGTTGACCAAAGCCACAATCGTTTCTACATCGAATCAGTTTGCATAGTTTCTTTACGTATTGGGTTCGAGTGTTCGTACACAATTAACTTCTTGTTTTACAAACAAAGGAAGCTCCAATTTCTGAAAACCATTCATAGCCAGAGTACGTCACAAGACAAATTGTTGTCTGTTTATGGAGTTCCCGTGACACTAATTTCTAGCCCCATCAAGTTTACAGTTCGATGCTCGATAATATCAATTATTGTATTGTCATAACCAATGAAATATAATTATCATCGAGAGACATTCCACCGCCAATACTGCGCTCCTGGTACCATGATACCAATAGCTAGATCGTATGTGGTTAATTAAAAGATAGGTTAGGCATACTCATGATCATAGGTGACGTCACTTCCTTAACCACAACTTCCGTAACGCGCCTCACTGATTTTTCCCCCCTGCAGTGGATAAAGAAGTTTAGCTCTTAAGCTCGACTAGACCGTACTGAATGTACCTACTACAAGTGGAGTAACACTAAATCGCAAAGAATAAGAAGAATGTTCAACACGGTGTGAAATTATATTCCTTAGATTTTAATTACGCGATATACTTTAAAAATAAAAAAATAATTAAATATCGATATATACTACATGACTATGTGTATCTAAACAAGGCGTGTTTCAAAAGATTAAGAAGTTCCAAAAACTTCTTAAATCTTTTGAACATGTGTTTCAAAAGATTTAAGAAGTTTTTGGAACTTCTTAATCTTTTGAAACACTCGCTAGATCGGAATTAACTCGATTTATCTAAGAGGTTTATATTTTTCGAGTTGTTCCATTCACATATGTACCAGCCGTTGCTGAATGAATGAACTATTTATTGGCTCCCACAACGAATCTCGACGAGAGGTCAAACTTTTGGATGAAGAATGAATAGGAACCCTAAACCGGAAATAAGGTCAAGGGCAC
This sequence comes from Dalla quadristriga, assembly GCA_018245335.1. NCBI lineage: Eukaryota > Metazoa > Arthropoda > Insecta > Lepidoptera > Hesperiidae > Dalla > Dalla quadristriga. The sequence continues at coordinate 9,882 of DWLO01001575.1, read as the reverse complement.
AGCCTACTTAAGAGGGCCGTACGCTTATGATAGAAGGTATTGTTTGACGCGGGACTTTTGATACCTCGCTTTTATGTCGCTCTGTGAGATACACAAAATCTGTCCTTAAAGGCCACTGATATTCCGGCTATATACTACGGTATCCACTTACCATCTTGTGACTAGATGCGATGAAAATGAGGTAAATAACAATACCCTACCACCTAAACTTGATTAGACACTTTAACCCCACATATTTTTGTCTTTTGTTATTTTTGATTCACTATATATTCGATCTAAAATTATTCCTTTCCTTCCGTTCCTGTAAAATTAAGTGCACCTTCCCTTTTTATAACTGTTTTCGACAACTCCTCACATTGAGGTTGTCTGGAAGAAATCGCTACATAGCGATAAAACCGGAAGTAATAAGTTGTATAACTGTTGTATATTTTTAATGGCGCAACACAGAGCATAATAATATTGTTCTGAGAGGCCCATATTCATAAATGGAACAGCATTGGATTGATAATTAAAATATGAAAAGTTATACAATACTGGTGGATCACATTGTAGAATTTTTAAGGCCAGTATTCACTGAATACACTTGGTAGCGTACTGAATTGATATTTCGGATAACTTGACAACATTTAGGGAAATTACAACGTTTTAAAAAGGCAATTTACCTAAAATCGTTTTATTTAACGATGAAAGTTAAATTAAATAACTTGTGTGTCGTCAAATAAAACCATTCTCACGCTCTTATCGAAATTCTAATCCGGACTTGGACAAAGCTCTTGAGATCCATGCAAATTCGTGAACGAATTCATTATCGAAGCGACAACGAGGGATCGGCGGTAAAGGCTTGTACCCCGTTGTGTCAGACGCGAACTTGTACTAGTCTCGAGATATTCAAAATAATTCAAATTGTTCACAGTTGGTTTTACAATCGCCAATCGAATGCGAAGAAGAATTATTATTAAGGGGCCTGTCACGTATCGCGCCTCTCTCTCGCAAATTCTACCAATGATTGTAATAGACTTTATACAAGTCATAAAAAATATGTATAACGGAAATATTATAATTAGTTTCGTAATAAAATAAAATCCAATAAATAAATATACACTCAAAACCCCGCACTAGGATACCCTATGTTGCGGGTGGCGGACACACATAGAAAACCATACAATGAACGCACTAAACACGAATACAAACATTTATCTGCCAAATAAATGTCTGCCCCGGCCGAAGATCGAAAAAGTTGTTCTTTGCATTGTCATTGAATGTTCTATCACCTTTCCAAATTCTGTGGTAGTCTTATCTTAGGTACCATCATAAAGTGAGCTCTCGCAGTGGCTTATTACGTTCGGTAATATCGAGATCCACTTTCGGATATTAATCCGTCTGAATCTGAATCGTTTGTTAAAATAAACGCAGAGAAGACTCGTTTAATTCTTTTGAGAACGATCGCAAGGTTTGCTCTCCATAATTATTCCATAAAATTGTCTTTATGAGTAACTTGCTTTTTCTGGTGGCTTTTCTCACCCACTGTCAGGTTATTGAGAAGGTATAAGAGTAATGATTTCAACTAATTAATGCACGGGATCATTTATATTAACGTTTAAGACTTTACTAGGTATCAACTCACTCGCTCATAGAACCACCACCATACTCACGTCTTTACTTTCAAGCTATTTGTGTTCCGGTGAGACGTTAATCCGTAGACGAATGAAGGTCACCGACATAGCTCGAATAATTAGCAAGGTGAAGTGGCAATGGACTGGCCACATCGTTCGAAGGACGATATCCAATGGTAAAGAAAGGTCTTCGATTGGACCACGACTCGGAAAAGGTCGACCAGGTGGACCGCTGACTACAGACGGCACAGGACCGGTCGAAGTGGCACCGATTAGGAGAAACCTATGCCCAGCAGTGAACCTCCAAACGCTGATGATGGATGGATAAAGGTAAGCCGCCAGCATGAGTGCATCAAAGAGGCCATCTCAGTTCTCAAGAGCAGCTAAGCATCCAATGAAACTTATACTACAGATTAGATAATAGTTCATTCGTAACTTCGATGTCGTACAGATTATAAGAAGAAAAAAAATATGCTTTATTTATTGCTACAACACGGCGTAACTAACTAACACAATGGCATTTAAGACATAGGCCAGAGGGTGTTCCAGCGAGCTACGAGTATGTTCGCCTGTGACATGGTGCCATTATTAGATAATTACATAAGTTTAACTACTATTACATAACACTAACTTATAGGTGTCCTTGGTCAGTAGTAGCCACTGAAGTACCTACTACTTTGTTTACATTTACACTTGGTGGAATTGACAACTACAACCGTAGATGCGTTGTATAATAACTTAATCATTGTAATACCGTGTGTAGAATCCAAAAAGTAGTCCGTACACCACATCGAAACGCTACCTACCACTACGGTCAAAGCAGTAACATGCCAACATTGTTAGTTTATATTAGGCGGTTTCCATAAGTTTTAACTATGCAAAGGGGGTAAATGGCCGGTTAAACTGTACAGTGGCCGTCACACGATTGACCGAGTAATGCAATATCAATATGTGTGTAGCCTTACACCACATTGATCTATGTTAATAGGGTTTGTCAGTATTGTTTCCTTCTCACTTGCACATTATAACGTTTTCTTTTCAAAGATCTTGTTCTTTAATTATATCAATTTATATCCATTCATCCATCAGCCTTTAGAGGTCCACTGCCGCAGAAAGGCCTCCCCTAATAGACACCATTTCAACCTGTTCTGTGCCCTCTGAATCCAGCGGTTTCCCGCTGTTTTCTTCAGGTCGTCAGTCCAAGGGTCTGTACTACTATTATTTCCGAGTCGTGGTATCCATTCGTGGACCTTTTTTCCCCATCGGTTATCAGTTCACCGGACGACGTGCATCGCATTTGTGTTTGGTCTTACAAACTGTTAACAAATTGTTGACAAAGAAGAATTAACATAGAAGAATAAAGTAAAATAAAATAAAACTAAGCAAATAGTAAGTGCATATACCTAACTAAATAAAAAGCTTTACATTTTAAAACGTGAAAAATTAGTGCTGTGATATCTTCAGTATCCCAGCATGCATATTATAACAATTCTTCATATTACAATTCTTCATATTTCTATTCTTCATATTACTATTCCTTGGAATGTGCAAAATAAAATAGCTGCTTTAACATTACTTAAAATGAATGTTATTATGAATTCACCATCGGCTTACCATTTTCAATGAGTTTTACTGAGTCAACACCGTTTGATCGCTAAACACAGACGTTCATACAGCTCAGACGCTTTTGCGAAAATTGTTTCACGACGTGTTCTATTATGAAACTCGTGTACGCTTGCGGTGCCAATCGCGTTTTTAAACAATATATTAAACAAACAGTTTGATCAAAAACCGTTCATATATTCAGGGTTGCTCAACAGTGCAACAGATAAACAAAGTTAAAATTTTAACATCCATTTTGAAATGCGTATTATTATGGAAAACGAGACTTTCGATCCAGGTATTCGAGCCTGGACTTCTGAAGTCGGAGGTCACAATGTTTACTCTCACTCACATAGTCAATACACTAAACAGACAAATGTTCTAAAAAAAATATGTGATGGTTTCAGACACGGATGTGTACTATATAATGTAAGTAGATAATTTTTTTTAATTGTAGAGATGATTGGTCTGATATGGGACCATTGTAATATATTGTAACTAATCAAAGAAGTTAGTATCACTCGAATCGCCAACATTTTGTAGTTACTTAAAACATAATTGCTGTCGTGAAATCGATGTTTGCGTAGTGAAACTAACGCGGCCGCCTTAACCTACTCGTGTAAAGAAAAGAAAATCACAGAGGTTTTAAAAGTTCAGTTTTACCGATCCTGGCTTCACGCCAGTGCGGAGATACGATCTAGCTTAGCTATTGGTACAGTTTTCATTCTTCGGAACTCCTCATATTTTGTTATGGGCAATTCGGTGGAGAATTCGGCGTGACCCAGTTATATAACTCCTTCTCAGAAGCAAATGTCACGTAGCCTTGCTCTCTTTAATTGTATTCGCCTAACTGTCGGACTAAATTGCGTAATAGTTTACGTCCATTGTGCTCGAAATAAAACGTTAGTTTATTGATAAGTGACATGGTCAAATTTGTTTGCAATGTGTCTATAACCATTGTTTTGTTTTTGCCTCTACTTGCTGTTGGCCTTTACAGCGGCACTTAACAGGGTGATGATCTGGAAAAGCTCAACCTCCAGCATCTGTAACCGAACCTAACATAAGTCCTAGTTTTGATTGACTATGGATATTTCACTTGCACTTTAATATTCTCTATGGTATGTGAAATGGTCATAATATATTCTTAATTTTTTTATTGCCAGCTGTTTTGGTAAAATCGCAGCCTGCTAGGTAATTGAACATCGAACTCTAACCATGGAAGCCTACTGGCAGTTTTGTGACCATTAAACATAAACCATAATACGTAATCAAACATTTCAATATTTTTTAATTGCTCCTTATCTTACTGCTTCGAATTTTTATTGCAAACTAAAATTCAAACCTAATATTATGTACTGTAATATAATACTTCCATAATTTGAACCTAGCTTATCCCTCGTCAAGGGACTCCCAAATATCGTTAAAAGTTAACAAGCTCCTAGGGGTGATCATTTGCATACTACATAATAGCACCATTAAATTAATTTACGTAATTTCAAATACTGTTAATAGATAGCCTTACTTTTTTTTAACAGTGACTATAATATAATTAAAGTCTGCTGGTTATAAACAATAAAAAATCTCGCCAGGTACGTCCAAACAATTAAGGGTCCCGGAAATAAATTAAATTTGAAATCATACTTCTAAATTTATGAAGTACATCTATAACAAAAAAAAAAATAATACGCATGAAATGCTTGAACTGTTTATCGTATAAAGTTAATTGCGCAGTAGTTCTTAATATAGTTATAGTGCAATAAAAATTGCATACATTTTGTACAAAAATATTGCCGTCGTCACGGCGAACCGAGGCGTTACGCGAGTGGCACCACGGCACATTACCGGTCGGATCTTACACATACTTACTTACAATATCACTTGAAGTCTGAGAAAAGTTTATTTTCATATTAATGACTAACACCCTTTAGACGACCCAAGGATCTTATTTGCATGATTTATTTAACTGAGCTAAGTTTAAATTCATATAAATGTAGTACCAAGATAAGGTTTCCCATTACACTATATTTAAAGAAATCATTTTCAACTATCGTGATTATATTTAGGAATGTTTCATTAATATTCTATATTTCTATACTTATTTGTTTAATTACTATACAGTTTGGCACTTATACTTCATTTATGAAAGAGAAGAAAAATAATTTACGTTAATGGGCTATATGCATGTTTTTTAATATATTTTTGAACAGAATAGTAAAAAACGTAAAGAATGTTGGAAATGTCTCAGTTTAATTTTGAATAAATATTTAATTCCGATTATAAATATTTCCCGGGCCACGCGTCACGCGACACTATAAGCGTACCCCAAAAACTACACACACCATACAAATGTCTATACCCTTACATGGCCGGTGACGTCACGTTTCGTTATAAACAATGGCGTTGCGTTTGCAAACTTTAAATTTCGAGCGCCTATTTTGCACATGTTGTTTATTAATTTTTGTCATTAAGAAGGAATAAAACATGAATATAATGGCTCAGATTGAATGTCTGAACGATAAATATACGAAAAAAATGTTTTTAACCTAAATTAAACTTCACGCATATTGGTAAATTTATAGTAAATATGTCAAAAATAAAACCCCGAGCGGCGAGGTTACAAAAATGCAAAAAGGAAAGCCTTGTAACTTTCAATGCTACTACATATTCAATTTCAATTAACCGTTACATTACCTTGGCAAGTTATTAGGCGGAACTAAGGTAGAACCGTGACGTAGGTAAGAATAGAGTATCCAATATTTAGAATTTGTGTACTTCGTTACTGCCAGTCTCAGAGGGTTTCTCGTTTCCAGGCACTAGTTTTTTAAGATATGATGGAAACTACTTCGTTCCGTATCGCGTCATAAGTTTTGTAATTATCCTACCGTGTTACAGTTAACAACTTGTATACGTTATTACATTTCAATCTAATATATATTCTATTCTATTCTATTCTTTAATATATACCGAAATTTAAAATTGATTGAATACAATAAAATGTAAATATTGGTGTAGAGAGATTTCATCTTCCATTTATTTGGGTTGAGCACCATACATGTTATATAAAATTCTATTTTACAAACAACAACAACAAAATATATATAATATTACATTATTGGAAAATCCATTGTCAGGTTTCATGCCAAATTTTATAGTTCAGTATTTATATTCAGTAGTTTTTGCTTGATTGAATAACAAACAAACATAATCACAATCTCCTCACCTTAAAGTTGTCTGGAAAAAATCGCTACTAAGCGATAAGACCACCAATTGTACATCTGTCGTAAGCTTTTTGTAAAACTATTGTATAATGTATGGTGCAAGTTGTGGTGGAGTATAATAATAATAAACGGTACACCGTGACTTATTGAATTTTGGAGCAAAATTAACAGCGCATGGTTTCGACAACCCTTGTCAAAGGAAGTAAATTTAGATCTGGGATTCAGTTCTGAGTTAAAGCTTTGCTTTCCCTTTGTAGTCAGCGTGAACTCGCAGTAGAGATGTGCTTTGTAATTGTCTGTTTCGGAAATGGCTTTTACTATTATGGCTTTATAAAGTTAAATTAAAACTACTTTGCACCAATCCGTGCCCGTGTAGAAAGTTGTAAAGCCGTCCCTTTCCACAAAGGAAGATATGCAATCATGAAAAATTTACACCATCATACGTAGGTATTTCGGCCCCAAAACAGAGCATCATTAAATCCGTTTTTATCTTATCCAACCTTCCTCCATAACTCGATTTACTGAATAATGTTTGATTCGACGTAATTTATACGATTAACTTTTTTTTTAACGAATTTCGTTTTCGAACGTTTCGATTAGGACAAATACTAACGACTACTAATAATTTACTAACAAGACTAGCTCACACTAACAGTCTAGCTCCCGCATTTCTATTACTAACGAATACTTACCAACGAATATTCCTATTAACACCTAATACTAACAGGACTAATTAACTACAAGTCCCTCGTACAGTCCTCTTTGAAGTTTGTCACACGTGTCCGTGGGAGGCAGTGGATGGTGGGACTGCATACTCGTTTGCCACTTTTATCACATACATTTTTTTTTTATTGTATTGGGATATGGGAATATGAGTGTTTTTAATGTCCACTATCTTACTTTTATACGCAATAAAATGATTGTAGGTATTGTAAAAATGTTACTTACTGTGTTTTTCGGTTATGTCAAGACTTACCTCGGTAAAAGCCAAAATTAAAAACACGAGTAATAAACGGTACGTATGAATGGCCTAAGCTGTTATTGTATGGATACAGAAGAAAAGGTTATTTGATTACCTCGGGTCGTCGTCCCTCGATAATATTAAAAATAATGGCTAAATACCCTCGGCGCAATATTGCTATCCGGACCGTAGATAATCCGGTATAAACCGGGCCTCGATGGTTTGATTGTGGACTGCAGGAGACAGTTTATATTTTTTATTATACTTTGTTTTTGCTCCGTAGCGCATTAGTTGGTGACCCTGTCTGACGAACTGTGGGTCCCGGGATCGATCCCCGGTCGGGGTTAATATTTATTAGGCAGATAAATGGGTGTTTAAATTGTGTTGTTTTGTGTATGTGTCCGCCACCCGCAACAGGGAATCTTAGTGCGGGGGTGTGTGTGTGTAAGCGTTTATTATTATTATTCAATTCACATTTTTTTATATGCTAAGATTATCAATCAGGCGTGCAGTCTCACAAATCACTGCTGGTTATTAATAGGTCCTGTTAGAATTAGAAGTGTAAGAAGACTGTTAGTATAAGTTTATAGTAAATATTAGTAACGCCATTAAGACATTTTTAGTTTTTGTCCAATTCGAAGCTGGCCACAGATACTTTGAGCAGAAGTAAATGTATAGTGCGGCGTTTTTTTAAAGCATTACAATAATAGATTAAACCTAACTTTAAAACTTGAAAGGGACCTTTGAAATGTTTACTATTGGTAAGGCACCGCCACTTATTGGCTCTGGACCAGCGTGGTGAAGTATGCTTTAGGTATGTATGAGTAGTAGAATATGTATGAGTTAATGATGGAAGCCAAATAAGGGACAGTTTTGTTACTGCAAACACCACTATCATTAGTAAAAAAAGTATCAAACTAAGGATCTATAAGGTGTGCAACTTTAAGCGAAGCTTCGAAGCGGATGAGAAAGATAAAGATGGTACCTCTTGTGCGCGTCAGATAAGTCTGCGCGCCATTAGGGACGTTGTTAACGGTCGCCGTGCCGCTCCAAGTATTTCGTTGAATATAATGGCAGAGCTTAAAAATATTAGTTAGTAAGGTAATTTATTACTTAGTTAACGTAATCAATGGTACCTATGCCTTTCCCTTTAAAATTTGATGTTAAATGAATAGAATAGAATAGAATTATTATTTTTGATGAGGTTTTCCTCACTTGAGTTTAACTCGGTGCACTGAGCGCCCGCCCCGAGACCCTTAGGGAAAGGGTGGCTCAGTTCTCGTGACCGATACGGAGTTTCCCAACACTTTGGCCAGAATGGTTCTGATGTATGGCTGCTTGTTTTTGTATAATGTGTTTACAGTGTGTTTCCGGGAAATGTCCTAGACTTTGTGCTGTGTGGATTTCTATTGTTAAAAAGACTTTCAAATCCTTTGAATATAGTCGGGTCTTGAAGGTATTTAAGGCTTTAGAGGGACTGGTACATGAGCTATGGGAAACTATGGCACCTGCCATTTAAATTGTTAAATCCACAACGTGGCAGGTGGCTGTTGGGCTACCCAAACGTGCTGACGCACTAGTCAGCAAAGGCGGCAACATTTTTGTGAGGGCTCAGAGTATAGAGAGGTGTACACCGCTTTCTGCGAGGTGGTTTAAACACCCTGCGACCGTATAGCTATAAAGGGCGTGGGGCGTTAGTGCCACTCTGGACAGTCAGTAAAAGTAAGCCAGAGGCGAGACTCCTACGGCCCCTTCTGGGGTCCACTACGACCAGCCCGCAAAGACAAGTCAGACGGGCCTGATCAAGTCTCGGGTGTACTCGGGTCCTTGGGGTCACTAATCCCCAACAACTCGCAACAAGCTGCCCTGCGGGCTTATTTTTAAATTTTATTATTATTATTATATAATATTTCATTGAAAATTCAAGTTGCTCTTTGGCTACCCTCACCGTCAAAAGATGCAATTCTTCCCGGTTGAAGCATATACACGTTTTACCACTCTTAATCACATATCTACTCCCTTTTAATTCAACGAGAGGTCCAATTCCCTCGAAACGAAAATGTTCAGTTTAAATTATAATCAAGTTAACATATCACTCACGTTACTCGTATTTGCTCTAATTCTTGCATTTAGTATGCGTTTTAACCAGAAAAATGTGTTCTAAAATAAGCCAAACTTGTTTTAAACGAGCTATACTTAAAAGTTAGTCAGTGGCACCCAGCGTGCTCGTTACCCAGCGTTATGTATTTCAAGTTCTAACCCAATATAAAGCACACGGGGTTGGCAGTTGCTTCAAGTCATCAACATCAACCACTGATGATAGCCGGTGATGACGACGATAATATATACATGAACATTATTTACTCAATTTGATTAAAGAGAGTAATTTGATTAAAGAGTAATTAAAGAGAGTGCAAGAACATTTATTTCACAATAACAGTTCTTGTCAACTTTAGAATCATGGAGTCATTGCGAAGGTACATGCACC
>DWLO01001574.1:0-14537 GCA_018245335.1 Dalla quadristriga | reverse complement strand
GGAGCTAAACCATACCACCGATCTTCATAGAATTTGGTAGAGAGATAGTGAGAGTTACGGAAGTTCATTCGGGATGAAAAGTATCCAGATCCCGAGGGTGTAAAAACAACATAAATTCAACGCGGACGATGTCGCGGGCAACAGCTAACTAATGAATAGTAGTTCTATCCCAGGAATTCCCTTTTATCTCAATGCAATGTAATCATTCATCCTTTTGATCTTTAGTATCACAAGCATCAGACTTTTTCTAACTCGAGGTTGCCTTATCGTGATAGTGGATGCTGGTAACTTCGTCTGTCTTCAATAATCTCTGTCTGCGACAATATCAGCAAAGATAATAAACTGCAAACTATTTATGATATCACCACTGGCGCCCATTTAATCTCAGTCACCTATACTTATATATATAGTTTTCCTATAACAAAAGATTTATTTTGGAAATATTTCAGTCTTGATAAAATCAATAATAGTTATGAAATGGGTTTCGGAAACCATATTTATACATTTTCACTTGAAAGCTTAGGTAGCAAAACTTCGGATGACAAAAGATAGACCTCAGTAAATAATCCTATAGTATTGTAACATATATTTAATGGTTTTTTAATGTGATATGAGTAGCTAGGAGTAACCGGAATCCACGCGTTTCCGACCGAAAAAAATGTTGAAAATCAATAATTTCACGGCAGAAATGGGTGTGGCGGTGGTGACGCCCCGGACGAACCGTATACAGGTGGATACAGACACCTTGATAATTTCAAAACACATTTTTTTGATTCTATCTGTGTCTTATGAAGCTAGTCAGTCCAGCTTAGACAAATATATCACACTGCAGATCAGGTGCCAAGAAAACAATCCGGTGAATTGTTTTGGGCTTTAACGATACACAAACGTGAGAAAAGCGGCTAAAGAGGCCGAGGATACTATAATTTGAGTTAAGAATAATCATATAAATATAAACAGCGGGTGAAACAGAGCGCACGCGGCGTCACGATGTCTGGCACTGGCAGCCCACATAGGATCACGCACCGTTATATTGTCATATAATTATTCCATGTAAAATTATCTGCATAAAAACACTCAAATCTATTCAACTCGAAACCTGCCAACTACCCGCTCGCGTCATTGACCGCCTATTTCTGTCCACTTCATGTCCTTTCTCCAGAAATACAGTCCCGTGTACATGTGCAGATTAATAGCATTTGCTTACTCGCAAGTCGTAGAATTGAAACTCGATGTTTTTTTATAACGTTTTATTACGTCAGCTATTACTCCCTCCTAATTAGAAATGAGTCTCGAATCTCTTAGATATGTGTGAGTGGACACTGTATGGATAAGGATAAAACGTAGCTTGAGTGCTGCGCTTTAAACACTTTGATCGTCAAAATCGTCAAGGACCTACGTGGGGCAACGCAAACCAAATGAATGCGCAGGCCCGAGTTCCGTTATCAATGGCGAGGTGAAGAGGGACCTTACAAATATTATAGATAGAGTGGTATCATGTTTATTGTTAAGTTGATTTGCCCTTCTTTCACGCTGCTACAGAGCGACGGATCGACGGTATGTTTTGTATAAAGATAGTTTATGGGTTGGAGAGTGACACTGGCTTCATTATAGCTCGGGAAAATGCACAGTTCCTGTGCTATAGAAATTTTGGGAGGGCGGAGCCGCAGCCAAATCCAAGAAATTATATACATGTAACAGAATTTCTAGATAATAAGCAGAAAACACTATCGACAATATGAAAATTAGCCCAAACTAGACAGTTCTCGTTAACCATAGTACAACTTTATCGATCCCATTAATAAAAGTAAAATATCTTAATAAATACAAATATCTGGCATCCTAAAGCACCATACCAACATTTCATGGACAGCATTTGCTATCATATACCTACATATAAATAGACGCAGTTATTGGGCCTATACCACTCTCAATTAAAAATAAAAATCTAAATGAGCAAACAAATGAACTATTTGGTCCTTACCGATGTAAATCCCGATTTCTTTTTCTGCTAGTGTGAAAATCGATAGCTTTCTTTCTACTTAGAATTCCAAACTCAAATTAGTTTTATATTATAGCTATGATATATCTTTTAAAAAAATTGTCGTGAATTTGTTTTCCCGCCGTTCTATTTTTCTTCGATATGGCTGTTTTCGTGAAATGATCTGATGTCGGTCTGATGTCTGTCTGATGTCTGAATTGATGACCTGCGACCATGAATGCAGATTATATGGATGACATTTCAGTCTTGGGTGTGTGATGCACCTGGTGGAATGATGATGTTAGATTAGAGGTTCCTAGGAGCACCTATGAGTAGGTACCATTGTAAATATCGGTGGGTATAGCACTGCAGGTAAAGAGAACATATCGCACTCTAAATGATATACAGACCTAATAAGACATATCCTCGAATTGAGTTACGCATACTCACAGGCTTCTGTTAACGTCATCTTCGATTTCAAATCGAAATTACCACGAAATTCGTCTTCTTTGTTGACACCGCGTAACATGGGTCTCTTTCATTGTAAAATGTTTTTGAACCGGACAACATTGCAGAAAGTTTTTTTGCGATTTCCCAAAAATCTACTTTTTTAAATTAAGCCCGTATATCATTAAGCGTGCGATATGCCCTTCCAAAGACTTTAATGTTCTTGTCTTTAAGTGATCTTTGGGTCGTTGGCGATTCGATTTACTTATGCTCAATAATAGTATCCTTTTGGGTAAATAGATGCGCATGTAGAATTTCATTACCACCTTAGTATCCTTTGATCTAAAATGTAAATGTCCAGATAGACAGTTTATATTTACAGGGATAGTTTCATAGCGTTCCTCCGCCAAACAATCGAACTTGGCATCAACACACGTTCCGTAAAAACTTTTATTACCATTCTAAACCTTAGATGAGTTACACACTGCCTCTAAATCTGAACTAACATTACATAACTCTGAAGTTCTAAATAAAAATATTTTAGTAGCGATATTTTAAAAGTTCAGATTAACACTATAAACAAAGTTGAATAATGCAAAACAATTTATTTTTGTAAGTTTATATTTTTCTCTAGACTTTACCCACAGCGTAAAATTAGTTTTTCCTTACAAACTTACACCCCCAATTCAATTTATTTGAAAATAAAGTATCCCATGTCGTTTTTTGGTTAATGCCATCTCCAAATCAAATTTCTTAAGAATCCGTTCAGTAGTGTTTGCGGTATAGAGTAACAAACAGCCATTCATCATTCCTTACAAGGACAATACATACATATGTCACGTTCGAGTATGTGATAGGATGCTTGTTGGACATTGACATTAAAAAGGTTGGAGGATTTTCAAGTTCAAATGGTAGTGACTTCAGTTTTCAAATGATTTTTTGCATATCACACATGCTGAGTCCATGACATTATGAATCAAGACGCTGCGTAATGAAATGAATTAATATATTTTTTATGGAAACTGCCTCTGAATGTTAGGATAAAAATAATGCATTAAACACTCGTGACGAACACTAACAGTGCTTATGTTTACTCAGCTTAAAGCCTCTGAGTCGCGATCTCGAATATCATATTCCAATAATATTCCAAAAAGAACCGTTAAAGTGAAAAGACAGAAAAATTAAGTATCTAAAATATAAGTTAATTTTTTTTTTAAATATGTGAATAATCATTATATATTTTAGTTTTATATAAAAAAAATCACAAGTAAAGAATACACCTATATAGAAAAGCAATACAAAGGGGATACAAATGGTTATAATTACCTATAGTATTGCTAAATCTGCCAGCATTCCTCAAGTAGGAAAAGAGTTCTCCGCCGCATACGTAGTCGAAGAGCATGTAAAGGCAAGAGTCGTCGTGGGTCCACCACCGTCTGCAATGAAAATAAATATTTTATATTTATTTATTTATTATACACCTAACATATTTTTGTACATAATATGTTTTATCCTTATTGTACATTAAAAATAACAAAAACGTTTAACCATCAGTTCACATTATTAAAATAGTAGATTTTATCAAGCACAAGTGGATCTCTGTGGATTCCACATCTAAACAAAAATATAAAAAGCGTAAAAATCGTTAATTCTAATTAAGTAACTCTGTAAATAACCATAAATATTGCTCTGAACATTTGAAATTAATTCAGATTCGTGATCGCGTTAAAATCACGTCAAGTTGATAAATTCATAGTCCTTTTTCTATTATCTTCACTTACTTATGTTAAAGTATTCAATTGCCTTCAATATATCACACAAGTAGTTACACTTCTATCGGATAGTGTGTGTGTAAATAAACTATTTAATTAATTTTAGGTACTTCAAACGATATTCATTGTTCACGATTGACACTCTGTAAAGATTTATCAAATATCAATATTATCAATGTATACGAGTCTGGAGCAATAAAGCCAGTGATGGCTTGACTATTGCCAGCTGTGTGGGTGCTCGCGCAACGCACGCACGCAACATATATTATGTGTACTTTTCTCTATGATTTTGATCTTCAATAGCAAGAATATCTTCATATTCCAGATGTTCGAGACCGTGATCTAGTCATCGGGAATTTATCTCCGAGAGTATAGAGAATTGCATTGTACGGAGCAATCAGCATCGTTTGGACGTCTATGTTATTGAGCTATCACAACAAAACCAGCGGGGTTTTTAAGGCTTGAAAGGCTCTATCTTTTTTTGGCTGGGGCTGCATAGAGATATAGATGAAGTATTTGCTGGAGAAAAGAGACGAAAACAATAAATTAGGTACCTATATGAAAATTAAAATATGTCTAAAATGTCCGTAATTTTATTGTCAACATTGATAATTAATCACAATTTTCAAAAGTATACCTAGACTTTTACAATCATTGAAAACATTAAAATGTGCGAGCGAGAGAGATGTGAAACGTGATAGTCCTCTTAAATGTGCCTCCTAAACATGGAAACACTCGCGAAATTGTGGCATTAGCTATCCAACTTCCGCTTGCGCACAAGGATGTCGATCTTGTCTCGGGATTGTGAGCGCTTCACGCTGTACGCCGCCAGGCCGTCACTGATAGTGATTATGTGGCACAATGCGCGTACATTTCAAAACACTGCGCGTGTAATTGGCTCAACGCCGATATTTTCGTTACCGCTACTAAAGTGCGTCACACTCACCAATGCACTTCTCCCAAATAAATATCCCGTGTGTATATTCATTTCTATGATAAATGGCTACGGATCCCTTTGACGTGTCAACCAGTTTCAAATTTTATATCTGCGTCTAGGATGACAGAAATTTAAAAAATCGTCTTTACAGGAGCGTATCCATAGAAAATTTCCTTGAATTTGTTTTGAAATTAGAATGAAGAATTTTGGTTAAACATGAATATTATTGCGTCAAGTTCACCATTAGATCCCCGTTATTTTCTATATATGGTCCAACAAAGTTAAATAAAAAAAAACCTTATCGTTTTTTATAGATGACGGACTAACGAACAGGCATACCACAGGTCACCTGATGGTAAGTCGCCTACAGACACGAACAACCAGAGTCTGGTGTTGCTCGTGTTCTACTTTTTCATTCTAATCTCTGGTGATTAGAGGAATCGCTCGACTCAAGACGGCTGCGTTTTCGGCGACAGCGACGGGCGGAGTGACCATACTAAATTTATTCTCCCTTCTTTTGTTTTGTTATGATCACCCGCTGTCGCCCCGTCCGTCGCTGTGGTTCAAACGGAGCCTAACGGGAAAAGCTTATTTGTTGGATATTTTCTCCAGGCTGTAGAACTTAAGTACCCGGGTAACCACTAACGCCATACGCCATAATTTGCGGCCTACTCATGAATGCAGGCAGTCGTCGTTTTTTGATCGAGAAAGTGAGATGGAGCAACACTACAACGTACCACGAATTAAATTACATATACTTACAGGTTAACTATAAAAGGGTGATTAATTTCTGCTAAGATACTCTTCTCGTTCATTACGTGGTCGACTTGCTTCAACCGGATCACGTCGGCCATAGACAGAATCTTCATTGCCAAGTATTCGTCAGCCGCCTTGTCACGACATAGGCAGACGCGACCGAAAGTGCCTGTCCCTGTAACAAATGAAATTAAATTGGTCAATAAAAATTATCTATCGACATTTGACAATAGACATTTGACAATCGACAACATGGATTCGGGGTGGTACTACCGCCACATCCATTTCTACTGTGAAATAATTTACCAGGTGGTAGAATTTGAACATTGTTTTAAACCCCATCGAGGTTCACTATCTTTTACGCATAATTATAAACCAGCCGACTTTCTGCACATTTTTTCACTCAATCCGTTGAAATCAATATCAAATCTAAAGATGAAAATTAATAGAGGTTGGAAGGTTGTCTAAAGAAAAAATATATAATTGCGCGGGTGAAACTGTGGGGAACAGCTAGTTATTATCTGTGTCTAATCTCTTCTCTCCCAAATCAAGGACTATCGCGCATCAGCAGGAAACATTACTGAGAAATAGACATGTGTTTAATGAGTCAGACATTTCGACATTGATTATAAAACGCTGCAATCCGAAAGTACTAGTGGAGTTATCGACAAGAGTTTATAGGCACCGAATGCAATGGATTAACACAACGTAAACACGACGTGAAAAATAAATTACCTACGAGAGAACAGTCGTCACTCACGGAACGGAACTCGCGGGTTTTCTTTATCTCTCAATATTTTGTGATTCATCCGACATTTCAATTTTTTTAATGTATGTTACGTGATGTCTTCGCCGATTGTGAACCGATTTTAATGATTATTTTTTATTAAATCGTGGGCCCACTTAAGTTTGGAGAAACAATTCATCCCCTTCATCCCCCATTCAACCACTCATAAGGGGTTAATTCAATCATAATTGAATTAGGGCGGAATAAGAACGGAAAATAGATTTTCTCACTTTCCGTAAACCAATTCCCTGGTTTCCAGGACAAAATAATATTATGGTAACCTGTGTTGATCTTATGATGGAAGGCAGTCGAGGGGAACAACTCGTTTATCTCGTGTTAGGTGCCAAATAAGGTTAGTTAGTGAGTAGTAGTCTTGGTAAGATATATACAAAAATTACAGATAATAATAATAATCATTATAAATGTTATAAATGAAAAAGTGTGTTTGTTGGTTTGTGCTTCTTTCACGCTGCAACGGAGTGACGAATCGACATGATTTTTTGCATAGATATTGTTTTGGGCCGAAGAGTGACGTATGTTACTTTTTATCTCGGAAAATGCACAGATCCTGTGGGATAGATAAGGGAATTTTAAGAGAGCGGAATCTCGGGCAAAGTCTCAAATAGAAATATTTATTAAACCGCGTCTTCAAAACTTATGATAATTTTGCACATGTAATATTTTGAAGTTAGGCAGTACCTACGTAATCACCATTTTTAATTTTTATATCTGTCTTATTTTTATGTCTGTTCCTTTTTTTTACTTTTGACTTTTTTCATTCTATGTTGCATAGTAGATCAATGTAGTTACATTATCCATAATACTTGTTTAAATTTGTCAATCGTGCTACAAATTCTGTATACTGTGTGAAAATATCTTTATCAAGCCACTATTCCGCATCCCGATATTTGCTGTGAGAAACAAATCGAAACCAATGATACTCCGTGACCTAAAAGATCTCGTATTAACTAGGAGTAATTTTGCGTAACACTTGTTAATTCGGGGCGGCCCGTGACGCCCGAGTCTTTCGTAAGTTTCTACACCCGACTTTATTTCGGCCATATCTTGCGCAAGACAGGTGCTCAAACATAGCACTTTGATATAGTATAAGCATTTAAGCAGTCATCAACTGTGAAATGTGTAGGCGTCTGAAGATTAGTGTTAGATAGAAAAATCATTACAGACGGATTTGACACGAGTTAACACTGCGATTAATGGATATTACTGTCAATGATTTTATCAGGTTCCTTTCAATTATACTTCTTAAAGTACAAGAGTCTTGGCTCCAACGTGGGGCCCCAACGCCCGTGGGGACCTGAAGAACGAGTACGTAACTTATTTCGGACAATTTCTATAAAATCAACTACAGGTGATCCAAGAGTTGAGTTTCCTTGCTCAACATTATTAGCTTAGCTATACAGAGAGGAAATGCTGCCTGCATTTTGGACACCACACCACAGGGGCCAAATGTCGTACATACTTATATTTTAATTATTTATATTATTGGTTTTAAATTGTTTTATTTTTTATTTTTTTTTAATTAAGAGTAATTTAGTTTTATGATCAAATATCAATTTGTTAGTTGTTATTTTCAAATCTATTTTTATATTTAACTGTCAAGAAATTCATTTACTTCTTTTAGCGTTAATTTCAAATATACATGGACTTTCCTAAACTTAATCACCTGTATTAATTTATGTTTGACCAATGTGACGTTTTTAACAGAATCATCATTGTTTTAGTCAGTAATATTTAATAGTAAGTAATATTTAATTTTGTGAATTGGCTTGTTAGCTTGGTTGTTTGATTGAGCCGAATACCCTTAACGACTACTAATAAATAAATGTACATTTCGTTAGGGACTTTGAAGATGGTCGCTATGGCGAATAGCTTTGAGACTTGCAATTTTTTCAAGTGTTGTTGTGACTCTTTTGAGTCATACAAGAGGAATATCCTAATCAAGTGAAGGTTGACCAAAGATAAACAGTATGCAGTTTGTAACCAGTTAAAAATAACCATTATGTAACAAACTTGATTCAAGTACGCCCCTTTAAGACGTTTAGTGAATGGCATGAGATATTGGATTACCATTACTGCTACGACCGTAACCTCTCTATCCAGCAGTATAGCGAAAAACAAAGACAACATCAGTAACTAAAAGTAATGTTTCTCACAAAGTGGAGCCGATGACTAGTCTGACTACTTTCACTGGTGAGCGCATAACGCACCCAACGGGTTTAGTTTTACGTCACAGCTGCGCCGGCGCAAGCGCCCGCGCTTCGTACTTGGATTACGTGTATAACGTACATCCATACTTTTATTTTTTGGCAGCGGCAAGACATTGATAATAATCTAAGGAATAATGTATCTAGCTACTGCTTTTGAAGCAGATAAAGCGACGAAATTTTAATCTTATAAAAAGCTCTTCGGCCTTCATCTACGATAACCTCATGCTGTCAATATCACGCTCATTATCTTATTACATTATTGGCATTGGAAATCGGTATAATAGACGGTAATAATGTCACGTATAAATCCCTAAATACAGTCGACGTTAGTCGTGTCTTATAAAATAAATTGGTTTTATTTTTATACGTGGCATTGAAAACGTCAGTATTTAATAGAAATGTAAACATAAATGAAAAATCTAAATTAGAATTACTCAATAACCTTCTAACTCTAGACTCTATTTAATACGTGAAGATGTGTTTCATTCAAGGAACGCTGTTAGTTTGAACCATAGGTTTTAATTAGTTGTTAGGTAACCCTATTTATTACCGACATAAGTACTTACATCCAAAAACTGGATACTTGTGATACGATTCTTTTGTAATGTTTGATTATCAGGCTAGAACAATGTTTTATTTGTAGAAAACACATGTGGTTGACAGAATTATAGATGACAGAATAAATAAAACAACGTCATATACGCCCTGAACCAGAATGAAGGGAAAGTTATCCGTGACTAATAAATTATCAATTGTTTAGACAATGATAAGCGAGGGTGCCTAGGTTAAGACTTCGGCCACCTACTCGGGACGTTCGGGGTTCAAAAACCAAGCGCGATTTACACGATGTGAGGGAATAACATCGTAAGAAAAACCTGCATGGCTGAGAGTTCTCCATAATGTTCTCAAAGGTGTGTGAAGTCTGCCAATGCGCACTTGGCCAGCGTGGTGGGCCATGGCCTTACTCTTCTCACCTTAAGAGGAGACCTGTGCTCAGTGGTGGGCCGTTGATGGGTTGTAATGGAGATGATGATGTTAAATTGTTTAGGCACCTTGGACTCAGGACGTCAATATTTCTTACGTCGTCTTAACAACAATGGTGTTAATTATGATTTTATATTTGCTATCATAATGATGATGTTATTGATTCTTTTTATGTCATGTGAAAGGCAAACGAACATGCATTGCCACCAACCACTGCCGCCCCGGGCGAACCGTATACAGGTTGTACCACCTTTCAATGATATGAATATATATATCTATCAAAATGAATGTATTATTGAGCTGTTATGTGGAAAGTTTACGCGAGACATAACTACCCAAACAAAGCCTTTCTGATAATAAAATACTTTGATTAATGTGTTACTAAAATGAGAAAGCTGCAACAAAACATTGTAGGTTTTGTTATTCTGGATTCTTATACTATTTTAGAAGGAAAATAATACTTTGATTTTAATAACACTGCAAAATATCCAAGTAAAATTAATATAATAATAAAATTACGATGAAATATTTAACATTTATATTTTAGATATTTTATGGCAACCATAAACCTGGATGTTGAACATAAAAGTCGCACGTTGACGGGACATTTATTTTAGTTAGTTTAAAGTATCGAATCAAGAGTGTATCGAAATAAACCTTGCCCCACTTGCCATCCATTACGAGCACCCTGAAATAATGATACATTCATAAACAAATATCTACGAATTTGATTAGAAATACTAATATTATTTACAGGTGGTAGAAACTGTTTGCGGTTCGCCCGGGGCGGCACCACCGCACATCCGTTTCTGCCGTGGAATAGTTGTTTTTCAACAATTGTATTTCAGTCGGAAAGGTGTGGATGCCAGTTATATAAGAGGCGATCACCTCAGTCCTCAGGAGTAGCAACTCATCTATGACCAGTTTCGGATAGAACAAAAACTAACGACTAACTGGACGACTACTAATATTTACTAACAGTCCCAAATCCCAGCCCTATTACTAACAAATACTTCCAACTAATACCTAATATTAACAGGACAAACTTACTTACTAACAGTACGTCACATAGTCCTATTCGACTCATTCTCATTCTCATAGATGTCCATGGGCGGCAGTGGTTGGTGGGACTACAGGTTCTTTTGCTATTCACACAAAAAAGAGTAAGATCTATCTATAAGATCTTTAGTTTTATAATCTGCGCCTACTTATTAACGTGCTAATTTGTTATAATACGTTCTACAAACATTGATAACGGCTATTTCTTTATCTCTGTGCGCTCATTCTTACAGTTCGACCATGGCGCCATGACTGTGATAGTAATTCATAATTCATCTTGATCATATTTGTATCGCTTGTAGGAGGAAAATGGACACAATGTAACTAGACTTCTGACTAACGTTTTGAAGTAGTATTATGTATTATTAAGTCTATTGGTAGTAAACTTTAATATCCGTAACGTAACATAAAATGGCAGTCCAGCCGACATAATTAGTTCTAGACTAGTACCTATTAGATCCGGTGCAAATACTGTTTTATGCTTGAAAAGAACTATAAAATATCAGAAATTTTTAACAACCTGTATATAAATAAATCTCTGTATAAATAAGTTATTTTTGCATATCTTGTATGTCCATAAACGGCCATTACATCTGGAGTGAATGTAGAATTTATAAATAAATTTGTTGAAACATTTCCTACATCATTAGAAAATTAACTAGAATTTTATATACAATCTGTCTGTTATTTTTTATCGTGTAGGTACTACAAAAAGGTTAAAAGCTAAATAAACATACAAACATTTTATATTCACATACACAATAATATAATTGAAATTTCTGTCCACTAGCGTTATGCACACATCTGCACGGAACTAATGCCGATTGAGGCATAATTTTTTTTTAGAAAGTTCAGTCTTGGTGTTTATGTTTTGTCAAAGCTTGACAAGACATAAGTATCTACCTTGTTCAAGATTATTGTTAATAAATAAATAATCATTTCCACCACACTCGAACTCCATGTGTCGCCACACGACATGACGGAACCCGGTCAGACGCTTAGATTTTTGTTGGGGTTTAAGTGCTTGTGCATATGTTAAATAAATGTCTGCCTGAACCGAGAATCGAACACGAGGATTTTAATTTTATGCAGGACTATCTAGGCCACAAAGTTGTCTGAAGTAAAATATGTTTTCTATTCTGATAAGTTTATTGGCTAAAGTCCGCGAACCTTATCGACTACTTAACATATGAGGTACTTACTTATCCTTTGATTCATATGTTAATTATTGTTAGCTTGAAACTGGTTTCAAGCAGTCAGATGTGACCTGTCGCTCTAAATTTTCAGATCATTGCAAATGTTTCAGATCGTGTTATAAAAGTATGACAAATGGACACCATAGGACGTAAATAATACTTATATTGCTTATGTAGTATATACTTTGGGCAGTTCCCAGTTTTACTAAAAAAAAATACTATCAGTAATAAAACTGTAAAAATTCGATTAAACAGTACAAAAAATGCTACCGGTTAGAAATATGGGTAACAAAACCATTACAGTTAAACAGGCAAGCTCAACAAATTCTATCTACACCGATTTTTTATAATATCAGTATTTGGATAACTTCTTGTATTATGAAATTCTTGCAAGGCGACATATGATCTACATGTAAACTGTTTGTCCACATTGTAGTCATGTTAAATATTTAATAGTAGTCATGTTGGCTTGTTTGAATTAGGATGTTTACATCCTCCGGAACCACGAGCCGGGCCATGGGTGCGAAAGCATCCGTTCTTAGATTATATACTCACTTATTTATATGAGTAAATAATCTACGAGTAAGCATCCGTTCCTCACGTTTGCTTACGAGGACGTACAAAAGGCCTGTAGTGAAAGGACCCATTATTGGGTTTTTATTTTCACTTTCTTATCTTATTGAAAAAACAAAAATGATCGTAGGGGATAGTGGGGTAGGACGGGGACCTTAAAAATTTAAAAGGACTTAATACTACTCAGGGCTCCCTAAGGTCAGCACTAAACAAAACTAAACACAAATACAAATATTTTCCCACTACCACCATATGGAACAGGCACAAATATCGTCAAAAATTCGATCAAATCCATATAAACTCCTCCCGAATTGTAGTACACGTTCATCTATGATATCGTACTTGCATTAGGTACTGAATAATTTCTTAAGTTTAGGCGTTAGATGACGCCTGTTAACAGTTTTATATTTAGTTACGTGACCTACGTTCTTTTTAATTCCACAGAAATCGGAACAAAAAGCTCGATTTGTTTCCCATCTTACCTGATAACCCGCTAATATCTCCGACCTTACGAACAATGAAACTTCAAATTCAAAGAGATTACAGGACGATTTTTTAACGTTTATCTCACTTTTATTAACTTATTATGTTTATTAATTTTATAAAAATTGCAGATAACCATACAGTAGAGAAATAAACCTTGAGATATTAGAATTTCATGTAAAATTTTAGAAATGTATTTTATCCACATAGTAAACCGTTGATATAAGACTCTCTTTAGCTATTAATAATATCATTTTTCCAAAGTTTTGAATTATGTCACTTTTCTATTTAACCGACGACATGTCAATTTACAATAATAGAAGTCATAAATTTAAATTATTATCACAAAGTATAAAATAAGGTATAATATAAATTTAAATTACATTGCTCAGCCATATTACAAGCAACTGAAAAATTAAAAAATTATATTGAATTATAAAATAAATTGTGAAGTTACGATAGTATACATTAGTGTATACATTACTTACGCACACACAAACATTAATTTATTGGTGTTCTTGACGTTGTAATTTGACATTCAAACTATTTCTTTTATGAAAGTGGTAATAGTATTTTTGAATATTTTTGATTTCCATGATTTTGATTTAACTTTGATCATACCTTGGACTTTGTATTTATCTAATAGTTCAACGTTATGGTCCATATCAGAAGTCCCTGGTTTTTAGTGAAAGTCACGGCCAAATCTATTCATATCCGAATAAAATCTTTAAAATATAAACGAGTTACAATTTTTCCAGACAGTGACACCCCCGCAGTGTGTTCGCTTCCAAACCGTTGTATTATTTTTAAACTATCTCTCCAATACCCATTAATCTCTATTATATATTTTGATACTTACTTTACTTACAATATTTATCATCATGTAAATGAAATAAATAAATACTCTTTGCGTTTGTTTCACTTTATTTTAATCACTTTCAATATGTTAAAATAAAGTAAAAGTAAAAAAAAGCATGAATAAGTAAATTCAAACATGGCATTAAAGTGAGATACTCGTACGTAATAACAAAAGTTATAATTAATCGGTATTATAATATTTTTTTTATCTATTATATAATTCATCACAGGGCCTAATTAAATCAACGAAATATTGGTTTACATAAAATTAAATCAAAATGTACACGTGGAAGTTAGTATTTTCAATGTAATTATTTTATTTCACTAAACTCACTTGGCAGCTAACCAAATCACAATATGGAAAATAAATGTGAAATTTTAGAATTTGAATTTTAGATTTTAATTAGTGTTCACACCATGAAAGTAGCTGTCAAAGGTCAAGCTAAAAACACCTAAAATTTTATCGAACCCGATTG